>CAKNYM010044285.1:0-32599 GCA_932195095.1 Andricus curvator | reverse complement strand
GATTGAAAAATTTTCAAAGTGTCGTCGAAACGGTCTGGCTTGGCCCCACTCAGACGATCTGGATTGGAAATATCTAAGTGCTATCATGACGGTCTGGTGTGATCCTCAGCAGACAGACATGATTGGGAAAACTTCGAAGTAAAGTGTGTGCAGGATCGTTTTCTGTTGACGTCATTGACAACGTATCTAGGTTTGTATACACACTGTTTTTCGGTAATTGTCGATCAATATAATATACAGTTATCAGATAAGGTAAATTGATTTTTTGTGAAATTGCAACCTAACCTACAAAAGACCAGAGAGGCAGATATATATCTATGTCTTTACATCGTACTGAATTTATTTCTAGCAAGATTTTTAACAAGTTTTGAGATGGACAATGATGAGATGCGAAAACGACGGGCTTTTGGGTCTCTTCTTAACTTCTAAAACTCTTAAATATATTTCACACTGACTCTAACTTTTTCGAATATTTTATAAAATTCTGTAAAATAACAAAATTGTCTTTAAAATTTTCTAGATTCTTTTTCGACACATCTGATATATTCAAAAATGTTTTTGAATTTTTGTTATGAGTCTTAGAAGAATTACGTTCATATAACTTTAAAAATAAACTGATACCGGCTTCATTTGAATCTTGCCGCTCTGAGCTGGTAGTTCGGGAGAAAACCGCCAGGGCGCGACGCGCCGCCTCTCTCGCAATAGAAATAACGCGTCGAGTGTTTAAGACAGCAGTCGACGCCAAGCAAAGCATACTTACCTAGCGCAGAGGAAGGAAGGATTGGGAAGGGTACCGGCTGCTGCGATCAAAGAAGAGGATTATGTTTCGTCAATACAGTATAATTATAGACTATTTCTGTAATTCTTATACTTTTTTACCTTCACGTTTTTCTATGGTCTAATCTAGACCATCGCATGGTTAGGGCGTTACACTTCTGGCCAGCGGCGCTATCAGACCGTCTGTCCAGCGGCTGAACAGACACAAGATGGTCTGTCCAGCGTCTGATTAGCTGGTCTAGTCTGGACGAGCTGATCAGAGGCTGGTAGCGCCGTCTAATCTAGACCATCTCATGGTTAGGGCGTTACACTTCTGGCCAGCGGCGCTATCAGACCGTCTGTCCAGCGGCTGAACAGACACAAGATGGTCTGTCCAGCGCCCGGCCAGCGCCACGAAATTTTTCCACACGGGTTGTAGAGGTATTTTCAGTCGATTCCGTAACAAAAATTAGTCAAAGTAGGCGACATGTGTCCACAAAAAAGGGTTTCTTAAGCTATTAGGCCATTCTAATCTTCCCCTCCCATTCCCTTTTCCCTCAATTCCTTTCCATCCCTTATTTACTCTTCATCAGATGTCATCTCGAATATAGTTTCATCTTAAATCTCGTATGGAGAGAATTTTTGTACGAAAAATGTTTAAATACTTAATTATTCTTGTGATTGTACACATTATCGTAGTAAATAGTCTTTAGAAAGACATTAATTTCTCTTAAATTTTATATCAAAATTAATCTCACGCCCTGGAAATTATTTCTAGATAGCTTTAGCCCAGGCATAAAACATTGTTCTTATCAATCTAAAAATCTTTACAAAAAATGGTACTTTTGAAAAGCTAAAAAAATTCCAGCTTCATTGCTACATAAAAAATTTTTAAATGTTTGTATAAAAAATCCACGAAGGAATAGTAAGGAGTGGTATCACCCTATGTGTTTGGTGAGCAGAGGTGGGACAAGCGACGTCCAAGAATTCGTTAATGCTTGCCACGAATGAAAACTCGTATGCACGGTGGTGCACATGCGCAGAGCTGTTTTCGCAGTCACGTGTTATACCCACTCCCCTACATTATATTTGACATCTCGATGCATATGTAGGTTATGTTCGTTTGTGTTTTTATTTTGTTGGGTGTATATCACGTTCCTGAATTAAAATCGAGAAGGAAAATGGCATCAAAAATACGAAAAGGATGTAGAAAGTGTAAGTACTACAATAACATTATTATAATCATTTATGGATTACGTAAGTAAGGGATAAAGTTAATTTCAGTGAACAAAATATTGTACGTTAATATGTGCAAAATTTTTATATTTTATATGTACTCTTTAAATTTTATTGAAACATTCACATTCACAATTTTATTTTACTAAACCGGCAGCACAGAAATGTTCAAAACAAAACACAAGTTCGAAACTTCAAACACGTGTTGACATCGTTGGCATGGCAACCGCCAGTGCGCATGTGCACCACCGTGCATACGAGTTTTCATTCGTGGCCAGCATTAACGAATTCTTGGACGTCGCTGGTCCCACTCCCCACTTACAGGGATACTACTCCTTACTATTCCTTCGTGAAAAAATCCAAGAACACAAATCTGTTTAAAATTTAAAAAGCTTCCATTTTAAAGCAAAAGCGTCTAAATCAAACGAATAATATAGACTGAAAATTGGTTTGTCGAGAGAAACTTTTTGCCTCACTCTGCCCGTAGTGTGCGTTAGTGCTAACGGATGAAATATTCTTAATTTTATTTATCATAAAAGATATGTGGAGAAGCTTGACGCGGCCATCTCAGCTTCTTTATTTTTTCTAGTTGAACTGAGTATGATTTGAACAAGCATAACCGGATACGTGATAATTAAATTTTGTTCCTATAAAAAATCCTTACGATAAATTTAAATCTGACAAATATAAAATTGAAGAATAAAAAACGGAATACCCTATCATATCTGGATTACTTGAATTTTAATTTTGACTAAATTGGCAAGCTTCTTTAGAGATAAATAAATTATATATTTTCAAAGCTACCTATTAAAGGGCAGAGTGAAAATGCTGACATTATTTAAAGAATTAGAGTTGTGAAAAATCAATATTTAAAAAATTTATTAAATTAGTAGTTAAAAACAATTAAGAAATCAGATATAAAAACAAATGTGTAGGAGAATATCAAAATTTGTTGGAAAATGTGCAAAATACATATTGTTTAAATTAGTTAAGTGAATTTGTTTTTTCAAACTGTAGTTATGTCAAAGTTTAAATCTCTTGATAGTTTGAGTCGAAGAAAAAACATTTAAATCATTTACCAAAAATTATGAAATTCACGCTTTTGAAACACTTCACAATGTACAAAATTTGTTTTGTGTTGAAAAAATAATAACGAAAAATAAATTTTTATTATTTCCAATTTTGTATTGTTCTTCAAGTTCAGAAAGTGTACCAAAAAAATTTGCTGTAACTTTTCAGACCACAGGGGAAATGTTATTATTATTATTATTTTGGGTGCAGTTCCGAAAAGCACTTGCCTCTGATTGATTTGAAACTAAGTATACCCACATATTTTGGCTTCCTCATTACGAAAATGATCGTGAAAATATCCGCAAATTTGATTTTCAATGTCAAAACACTAAGAAACGTTGTTTTTTCACTATACTTCGATAAATATCGGCTTGAGAGAAAAAAGTTTTCAGTAAAAGTTGTAGCCCTCAAAAAAATACGTCTTTTATGTTGCTCAAACTTATTGCCTGAATCTATTATTTTTCGAGAAAAATGGGATAATGTTCCAACAAGTATATTTTGCCTCAGAAGAACGTGTTTCTTCGTCCGGGGTGAGAAATCAAATGAAACTAATCAATAAAAACCCATGGGATATACTCTGTATGTACATTAAACCTAACACTGCACCAGCTTCACTTTTTCATGGAAATGCTACGTCTAGAAGTTCGTCCCCTCGATAATTGTGGTTGAAATGAATAATACGTCACCTTAGGTAGACGAAGAAATTATGTGAATAAAGATTCTCCAGCTATAGACGAGATCAATAAAATGATGGCCTCTGAAAGAAAATTCAATGCAAAACTTTTTATTTAAATAAAGCACAAATATTTTCGGTGAGTCTAAACACCTTGAAAATTGAACCTGCTTTTAAGTGGGCGAATTCAAATAAAAATAAAAGCTCACATGCTCAAGTTGAATTAAAAAAACTTTAAGGGATTTAAAAAATGCAAGGTAAATTCCAAACAGATCAATAAATTCAAATAGTATATGGTGAAATCCGATGAGTTCTAAATATTTCCTAAAGAATATCAATGAATTTGTGGTGAATTCTGAAGAGTTCGTTATGAATTCCACAGAATCATAGTGAATCCCCTAGATCAATTTGTGAACTCCAAAGAATTCATAGTGAATTTTAAAGTTTTATTTGTGCATACCAAATAATTGTAGGTGAATTTCCAAAATTAATTCATGAATTTCGAAGACTTGTGAACAACAAATCATTCCAGGTGAATTTCCAGGATTAATTTGTGAATTCCAAAAAACTCGTAGTGAACTTTAAGGTTTTATTTGTGAATACCATATAATTCAAGGTGAGTTCCTTAAATTAATTGTGAATTTTAAAGAATTCGAGGTAAATTAAAAAGATTGAAGCAAATTTAAAAAAATTGAAGTTGAGTCCCAAATAAATCAATAAATTCAAGTAATTTAAATTGAATTCCCAGGAATTAGAAGAATTAAAACATGTTATAAATATTTTCAGAATAAATCCGAAGAATGCCAAAAATTTTATTATGAATTCCAAAAAATATCAATTTTGTGGTGAAGTCGGAAGAATTCATTGTGAATTACAATGAATTGATGGTGACGTCTAAAATTTGATTTGTGATTCCAAAGAATTCATAGTAATTTCTTTAGAATACTTAGTAAATTCTTAACAAAAAAATAGAATTCAGAGTGAATATCAAATAATTTTATAGCATTTCTAGTGAGTTCTAAAAGTTATAGGCAAATTGAAAGAAATTATAAATATTTTGAGATTAACTTCGAAGAATTCCAAAGAATTTATGATGAATTCCAGAAAATTATAATAAACTTGCGCTAAAGTTTCATTTATAACTTCCAAGGATTCATAGTAATTTCCAAAGAATCCCAAACAATTTGAGGTGAATTTAAGATGTGATTGTCAATTCTGTAGTATTTCTAATGAATTCCAACAAATTCCAAAAGAATTTAATTTTATAAATTTGAGGGATTTTACGACAATTCTCGGTGAATCCCAAAGAATTCAATCAGTCAATAATAAATTTATTAACTGCAATTGAAACAGATACGAAATGAAATTCGGAGAGCCACTACTACCGCTACTGACAAAAATAAAAGGAAAGTCCAATTAAATCCCCCTGTTGACTATATCAGTATTGATTGAGATCAATTTTGAGACCTTCTTGATTTTTTCAAAACGCATGTAAGTGACATTTAATTTTCCTCCTTGACAATAACTGGGATTGTAAACATCGTACATTATATATGAATTATTTTTACGAACAGCTACTGTCATTTCAGTTGCAATTGTCAAAGGTATTTCACGAAGAGAGTTTAAAAGTACTTCCTCATCTTTGGTAATTATTTTATTACTTATTTTTATTATCTATTTTTCATTATTTTATTATTTCGGTCTCAAAAATTCCTTCTTACAATAAAAAATGTAAGGATGTAATATTTACCTGTTGGAAAATGATGTTGCTATTATGACAATGCAATCCAAATGCAAAAGGACACCCAACTTGTAATAATCGTCTCTCGCCCTGCCCCCTGAGAAACTGTGGGGACCAGTAATTCTAGGAATTCATATAACGCGTCCGATTTCGTGTTCAAATAGCGAGTTTCTGGTGTATTACCGTTTAGAATCAGTTTCTTTCGTGCCCTCAAAGAATACAGTCGTATTTTACTTAATGTGTAAAGAAACAAATACAAATTCTTATGGACGATTATTTTTTAAATTATATTTCTGTACACAGACAATTTCATTCATTTTCATAAAAAGTTTTAACCGCGAAACTAAAAGTGCCACTTGAAAACTGGGGAAATTCAAGAGCTTCGTCAAATATGAGTCAATTTTATCAGTTAATATTAAATTTTGTGGTGAAATAATGAAATTACAGATTTTAAACTTTAGGTGGTGTTGCAATTTTTATATCATTGAAAATTGAACTATTTTTCTTGTTCCGTGGGGGGGAGGGGGTCGCAATTTTTTTATATCATAAATTAAATTACGACAAAACACCTTGTTACTTAATCATTTCGCCTTCTCCTGCGTTTATTTTCAAGGATTTTACAATTTCAGAAAATTTCAGATTTCATAGAATTTCACAGAATTTTATAATATTTTAATGCTTATCAGGGTATCCGTTCACAAGAATTCCGGAATTTCACAGTATTCCGAAGATTTTGAAATATACTGGGTGCTTTTTTCAACTTGAGACATCCAAATATCTAAGAAAATACGCATCCTATGAAAAAAATATCTCGACTAAAAACTTTTTATTTTCGAGGGGGAAAAGCGATTTTGAAAAAATGTACCCCCCCCCTCCCTCCAGGAGGCAGGAGTGGGGGTAACTTTTTAAGTTCAAATGGGAACCCCAATTTTTTATCACAGATTCAGATTCTCCTTTATGAAATACGTAAGTTTTATTCGAAAAATGTTTTTCGATTTGCGATTTTTCGATTTCCAACCCCCCTCCTGGGGGGTTGGAGTGGGGTACATTTTTTCAAAATCAGTTTTCCCCCTCGAAAATAAAAAGTTTTTATTACGGATATTTTTTTCATAGAATGCGTATTTTTTGAGATATTTCCATGTCTTAAATTAAAAAAAACACCCTGTATAATGGTATTTCCAAAATCTAAAAGAATTGTTCAGATTTTGGGGCGTTTATTTTATTGTATTCAAAAATTTTTATTTAAAGCACATATTACTCCGAACATAAAATCGTACAAGTGTTTGAAAAAATCCACGTCTATGACGATATTATAATATTCATTGTACTTATAACTATAATATTTTTCCTTCGTTTTACCAGCGAGTATGAAGCTTGCTTTTAATTAACGGCAACATATTTTTTACAACATGAAATGCGAATATGCAGTCAAATTATTTATGCTGAAAATTAGTTATAAAATTACCTGCGGCTCTGAAGAAGTTCTAGCCCCCACCATGCCTCGCATGGCGTTTGCGGATTTCTCTTGTTGTATGGAGGGCCGAAGCCCTCCATACAACACTTTCGAAATACTTCGCAAGTACATTTTTTAATAGAAATTGTTTAAATAATGAATTTTTTATCGCAAAATCAGAAAGAGCAAATGCGTTTTAACAAAAAGGGGTACTTGCAATAATTAAAATGTGCTCCTATACTAAAGTTCTTAGCGCAAATGGTTTTTCTTGAATATCTCCGTTCAACTCGGAGAGCACCTACATAACTTTATAGTTTGTACGGCAGTCTTCATGTCAAGATTTTCGGAAATATTAACATAGGATTTGAGATTATATATATATATATAATAATAATAATAATTATAATGTTAATTTGGAATTCCATGTCCGTGAAATTAAGACAATAAAAGTACAGCATTTTTTTTCTCTCGTCCATAATTGAATTTTATTGTGCGGTAGTGAAAAAGTAGGTTTATTGATTTGAAAATTGCTATGACATTATATCATCAATAATATGATAACGAGGTTTTAAAATTCAGTGTGCAATCTGCGGAAATTTGATCTAGATAAAGAAGTTTTTCTATTTAGAAATTTATTCCGGTTATACGATCCATTAAACACTATAATATGTTAAAAAACATTAGGTTGTTTTTTTATTGTTATGAAAACTTCGTATTAAATGATTCATTAAGACTCTAAGCCTGTCTCATCGTTTTAAATGGACCGAATGAACGGAATAAATTTCTAAATATTGGATTTGGAAAAAGTAAGTGCGCTGAATTGATTTATCTACTTTCTCCATTTTTGAAGTCCCGGTGCCCCATGCCAATGGGACAAAAACCGGAGTTTATAAGGTTCATGTAAAAATCCTATGAATCCAGTTTTGTCCTAAATTACAATATATAAGCGTCTGAGACCTGGCACAAACGTTCCTCATGGCTTATTTTATTAATCTATAGCATAACTACTCGAAAAATGTCTATTTTTACTGCAGGACAATTATTATTTTTTCGTTGGGTAGTGATGTGCAACCTGACTCCGGGTAGGGACCCGACCCGAAAACCCGAACCAGTCCGAAAGTATAGTTTAAAAATGTTTAAAAACTACCAGAAATTGTTGGTACTCTGTGGTAAGTTACCATAAATTATGGCTCAAGTTACCGGACATTTTTTAATTGAACTTTTAGGCTGATCTGGGTTTTCGGGTCGAGCTGCGGACCGGAAGCTCTGCCCGAATATGTCTTGACACTACCCGTCGGGTTCGGGTTCTTGAAATTTTTGCACAACCCTACCGTTCGGGCTGTTTTTTGTATACTTGAAGGTGCTGCTGCCGCACTAACATTGTTTCTGACAAAAGTCTGCTTCTACTACTTACATGGGCGGCAGCTCCCTCGATTCATAACGGGAATTCCCACCACCCGTGTGGAAAAATTTTGTGGCGCTGTACTGTTTCTGTCTAGACCGCCTTGAGTCGACACTGGCGCGCCACAGGCTGACCGTCCAGTAGCTAGACTGGGATGTAACGCTCGGATCAACTAGTTTCTAGACAGATCGGCTATTTTGATAAAGAATAATTAAATAATGTCATTATTTGTTATGCCATAAAAGTCCAATATATAGATTTTGCAGTTAACTAAAAATATAAAAAAAGTTTATGGACAAAAAAATGAAGAAATGAGTTTCCGCAAATCTCTTGTACATATGCCGGGTTTCGAACTTCTGATGTAACTTCCTATTATATTGTTGTAACTCTGTCCCCTCGTATTAATACCTCCGCCATCTGAAAATTAAATTTTTTTTAATTTTTGTGAAATATTCTTTGCAATTCATTACATCCTAATATTTATTTCAATAAAACATAAACAATTTTTAAACATTAAATGTGCTTGATGTGTGAATAAATAATTGAGAAAAATAAAGTTTGTATGATTTTACTTGCGATTAGGCTACGAAATAATGATTGTTTATTATTTCAAATAATTCATACGTTATGCTTAATTATCATTTACGTAATCGATAAATAATTCAAATGAATTAAATAAATCATTTAGAATAATATTTGATTTTCTGGAATATCATCAATATTATACATGGCATTATACATATTATAATTATTATGAACTAAATATAAATTGATTATTAGTTCACTATATAATTCAATTGAAGTAAATTGTTTTTAAACATTCTTAAAAAAAATCGTTCTTAAGAATACAGTTCTTGTATTAAGAGTTCGATCACTTTCAACAATTATTGTTTACTATCCTAAATATGTAATAATCTACCATTAATTATTGCTTGAAAATTTGTGCAATTGTGTATTGTAATTTCCTAAATCTTTTATTCCAAAATGATTATTTTCTGAATTAACCTCTGTAATTTTTGTTTAAGTCCAAACCGTGATTCTATCAAGAAACTAGCTAAAATCTGGACAATCTTTATATATTCCAGTTCGTAACGAACTCCTAGGTAGCGCCAAGACTGAGACTAAACAGCAGAAAGGTTTGAATCAAACACGTAGCAAAACTAGACAGCGCCAATGTAGCGCCAGGCTAGTATTGCTTGAATAGACAGGCTTAAGAAAAACTGTACAGACTTTAGCATGATTTGGAACGGTTTGGAACAAAAAAGTCATTGGAACAAAAATCAACTTCTTTGAACTCAAGAAGTTTCTTTGAGTGGTAAGTTCCCGTTTACCGACCGGTGAAAGATGTCAGTGAGTACACAGTAAAAACTAGGCATTCATTTTTATCTGGGATCCTTTTTTGGGCGTTCTAATATGATCTCACAAATAGGGGAAACCACCCTAAAGTAGATAATGATTTACAGTAGATAATCTTAATTAACTGGAAAACTGACAAAAAATGTTAATTACTTCTGTTAGTAAAACGTTTCAACAAGGATACTATATTGTCTAACGAAGTTTCGTTGAAATTTTATAATTAATTAATGCGCGAGAGCAAAAAATTAATTGTTAACCTGCAAAAAAAAATTTCACCTCTTCTTTAGTTATACTTGTTAACTTAATGAAACATTCTTATGACATGTTTATACATTAGAATCGAAGCTTGAAGTTTAATGAACAATATTTATCAATACAAATTGTGCTTTTTTAATATTTATAAATATTTGAGGACTTTTTATTAGATAATACAATTTCCAACAGTAGATAACCAACAGTAGATAATCGAAAAATTACAAAAAATGTCGCTGTCAAAATTGGCAGCTCTGTGACTATCTCGCAGTTGTTTTAAGCTGGGTTTTAAATTAAAGGTTGTGTTTGTTTGTTTATTTTCATTCGTGAAGTTTTTAAATTAAAATTATTGTGAATAATAAACTAAGAAAATAGTGTAAATTCTTGGTTATTAAAAAGCTCATAAATTGTAGTTGTGTTTGAAGGAGCGTTTTGGAAAGGATATCATTTTTAGGATTAAGGTATGTAAAAATGCTGCACTTTTCTTACATCGCAAGGTTAAACCGTATAAAGATTAAACATCTTGTACCAATCGTACCAATCTCACGGTATATCAAAGATAAGAAACATTTCAATAATTTAAACTTTTGCCATTTTTGTACAATAATCATAGTTTCAAGTATTATTTACTCAATAGATTGATTTTAATTGTAAGTATACTAATGATAAATTATAATTATCCAGAATTAAGTATTCTGTCTTGCCCAGAAGCAATACCAGAAACGATTATCTATTGATGGACAAAGGTGTCAAAATCGTAGCCTTGACCAGGTCTAATAAAAATGTTTAATACAGCTAATTGATTAATTTCGTGATATTTTTTTCTATAAGAATACTCAATTCAATATGTAAGCTATATTTAACAACGATAATCTTTCTTTATTTTTGAAAACTGATGAAGTTATATGCTGTTGAATTTGTTCCTATCTAATGTAGGGCGGTTTCCCCTAGTCTATTTTAGTACCAGTTTCTGTCTTGTTTAGTTTGCTAACTTCACATTGATAAATGATATGAGATAGCGAACTGAATTGATTCAGAGGTCGCATTGTTTCAATTGTTCCAAACTTCAATCTTACAAAAAAAAATAGATGAAAAGACCAGGGATCGGAACGTTTTAGGTTAGACCAGTCCGGGTAATTCGACGAATTCAAGTAATTCGAAGAATTCGACTAAATCGAAGAATTCGAGTAATTCCCTTAAATCGAAGAATTCAAGTAATTCGAGTAAATCGAAGAGTTCAAGTAATTCGACTAAATCGCAAAATTCAAGTAATTCGATTTAATCGAAGAATTCAAGTACTTCGATTAAGTGGAAGAATTCAAGTAATTCGATTAAAACGAAGAATTCAAGTAATACGAAGAACTCGAAGAATTCAAAGAATTCAAGTGAATCGTTAAATTCGAGTAAATCGAAGAATTCAAGTAGTTTGAAAATTTCTAATAATTCGAAGAATTCAAATAATGCCAAGAAATCAAGTAATTTGAAGAATTCAAGTAATTCTCTGAACACAAGGAATTCTCTAAATTCAAGTCATTCGAAGAATTCAAAAAAGTCCAAGAATTCAAAATATTCAAGTAAATCGTGGAATTCAAGTCATTCGAGTAAACCGAAGAATTCAAGGAATTTCGTGTATGCCATTAAACCATTTCCCTTTCAGGGTAGACGTGACACTACCCGATTCGAGTAGTGTTTCTAGGTTAGTTTCTTGTAGTAAATAACTACAAGTGTGGGCTCACCACACCCACGATGTGCCAACAGCACTCAGTTTTCTCGAATGGTCACCCATCCAAGCACTAACCGCGCCCAACGCTGCTCAACTTCAGTGATCTGACGAGAACTGGTTTTTTCAGCGTGGTATGGCTGTTGTGAATTCGTGAATTCAAGTAATTCGAGGAATTCTAGTAATTGGAAGAATTCAAGTAATTCCAAGAATACAAGTAATTCGACTAAATCGACGAATTTAAGTAATTCGAAGAATTCGAGTAACGCTCTGAATTCACATTGTTCGAACAATTCAAGTAAGTATACCATTAAGCCATTTCCCTTCCAGGGTAGGCGTGACACTACCCTATTCGGGTAGTGTTTAATAATAATTAATAATAATTGATAATAATAATTCAAGTAATTCAAAGAGTATACCATTAAGCCATTTCCCTTTCAGAGTAGGCGTGACACTACCCGATTCGGGTAGTGTTTCTAGGTGGATAGTTTTCTTGTAGTTATAAATAACTACAAGTTTGGGCTCACCACACCCATAATTCACCCGTAATTCAAAGAATTTGAGAAATTCAAGTAATTGGCAGTATTTGAGTAATTCCCTGAATTCGAAGAATTCAAATAATTCGAGTGAATCGAAGAATTTAAGTAATTCGGAGAATTGGAGTCATTTCCTGAATTCACGAAAGTCTATTAATTCAAGGAAGTCTCTGAATTCGAGGAATTCTTTGAATTCAAGGAATTCAAGGAATTCAAGGAATTCTCTGAATTCAAGGAATTCAAGAAATTTTCTGAATTGAAGGAATTCTCTGAATTCAAGGAGTTCTCTAAATTTAAGTAATTTCAAGAATTCGAGTAAATCGTGGGTTTCAAGTAATTCGAGGAATTAAAGTAATTCCCTGAATTCAAGTAATTCAAAGAATTCAAGAAAATCATTGAAGACAAAGAATTCAAGGAATTCAGATAAGACTAGGATTTTATAGAATTTCGTGGATTTAAGGAATTCAGCAAATTAGATTGATTTCAGGTATTGAGCAAATTCAAAAAATTGAGATATCAACGATTTCACAGAATTTAAGGAATTTAGGGAGTTCAGGGAATTCATAAAATTGAAGGAATTCAAAGAATTCATAGAGTCGTATTTTTAGACGTAAACTCGAAAAGAGATTTTTTCAACAGTGATGTATTCAATCGAGTTGAACGTAATTAGCGGAATATTCTTCTTTGTACCGGAAACTACTGTTTTTACCTGAAACTACTATATCTACTTGTATTTTTGTTTTTATTTCAATCTGCTATGTTCTGAATTGATTTGCGTTGAAAATTACTATTCACCAAAACTAATACGAACACCGAAACTTTATTTTTCATCGAAAAACACTATACTTAAACGTGTATGAATAAATGTCTTACCATCAATAAATAATTTTTTGCAAAAATTTTTGCAATTATTTCTGTATATAATAGGATGTACCAAGGAATTTTTGAACCATCTAAATGCTGCCCCTATAGCACTTGCTGTCGGCGTCGTAATACAGAGTCTTTGAATAAATTTATGTTTTAAGAATCAATTTAAATAACTTCACCAGAAAAAATTAATATCTTGGATTCCGTTGTCTTGAAGCAAATCCTTCCGAAGGACTCAAAATACTCAGGAGTTTATATTTATGTGAATTTGATGTTTTAAATTATTCCGACTGCTTCCAAATTTTTATATTGGACTTAAAAGTTATATAAACGAGTTGATTTGAGGAACATGAAAATTTCTGGACAAGTTAATATAGATTAGAAAATTAACTTGTGAGATTTTTAATGCATGGAAATATTGCTTAAAAATTATAAAAATTATACAAACTAGTTGATTTGAGGGTTATACCATTTTTAAATATATCCTGATTATATTTTGGACATAACCCTAATTCAAACTTTCTTTTTCAAAGTTAGTCCGTAATAGGATCTTAGGAACCAACGTAGCATCAAGTTGACATGGACAGAAAATTTCAGTATTAAGTGAATTTAAAAGTCAAAAAGATCTAACAGTTGGAGCGCACACGACATTGACATGTCATTTCGGGGTGACGTTGGTTTCTAAACTTAACAGTTTAGACTTTGTTTTATCAGCTTCAGTTGTTGACAGATGATTCTCATTTCGAGCCTATTTCAATCCACAAATCGACCTTATTTTATTAGATTGGCGGATCAAACTGAAGTGCAATTGTTTTGTTGCGTGAACTGTTTTAATGCCGAATTAGATTCTAAATCGAATCCTAGTTTTTACAGTGTATGGTACACTTTATTTCCCTCAGGAAATAAAGTAAAATTCTTTCCCTGAAAACGGGATTATAAAACATCCAGCAACTACGAAGAGTATAGGAAAAGCTGCCATCTCTATGCTTACTAGCCAAGTCCCAAGTACCGCTTCATAACCTTACTATCATGTACCAAAAACAGAAACGTGCAAACGTTACGGACGCAAAAACTACATTTTACGTCTATGTCATTGATCATATGGCTACGAGAAACGTTTGCTTGTCAAAGCATTTAAAGCAGAGGTCAAAGTGTTGTGCTGAAATGGAGAAAAGTGCTGGCGATAAAGTGATAAAGCGATAAAGATAAAGGATCGAAGTGTGTGTATGGTCAGATTGGATATAAAATTTGTTCGGCCATTAGGCATTCTTCCTGTGAAAATAATAAAATTTAATTTTAAATTATTACTTTAAGAAATTAATGAAAAAAGTATTTTAGCTCGTTATAATAATTTTATTTTTAAAAACACAGACCCAATCTCTCCATTTTTTGGCAACGTCCTTTATCAAAAATTGGTTATAATTAATGCACATATTGACGCCTCCATTCAATATGAGTCTATGTGCTGACAGCGCCGTGTATGAGACTATGCGCTTTTTTTTATAAGCATAGGGAATAGTCTCATACAGAGCGCTGTTAGCACATAGACTCATATTGAATGGAGGCGTCGATATGTATATTATTAAATGTTGTACTGTTACGTCCAAAAATTCATTAATTTAATAAATCTGAGAATTCTCTCAATTAAAAACTTTTTGAATTTGAATAATAATAACTTTTGCAAAGTATTAATATTTTTTGAGTCGATTTTCTATCTTATCAATTCAAAGCGTTTAATTTTTCAATTGATTTGGGTGCTTTAGGTTGAAATGAATTGAGGAAATTTAGGTGAAATGATACAGATATTTTTCACCGTGTGCGTCTGTATGTGTAGTTGTAAAATTTAATGATACTGTTAGGTGCGAGCCACGGAATTAATTAAATAATATCAGCGCCTAACATTTCACCTTTTTTTATTTATAAATTAATATATGGTAGGAAATAAGGAATACATTAGGAAAATCAAGTCTCGAATCAAGTGACAGTGGAGATACTAAGCTATACAGATACAGCTATATGTAATTTATGTCTTGTGGGTGGATGGACTTTTGGGGATGTTATAATGATAATCCAGAACCCAACGACCTTTTTAAAAAATCAAAGTCGCTATAACTTTGATTTTTTAGAGAAATGATTATATTCCCATAGACTAAGATCGGAAACTATTCACCGGGTCTTTCCAGCTTTCTAGAGTTGAGTTCTATTGCGTGGCTGGGTTTGATGGGGTGTTAGGTGTACATTATATAGCCTAAGGTTCCTCTGAAAAAATCATAAACACAATAACACTGCATTTTGTGGAAAATGCTTATTTTTGCTAATTACAAATTTGGAAAATCTTTACCAAATCTTCTTTAGCTATATGTAAATAATTTCTTCTGTGTGGGTGGTGTGAAGGGAATGTTATAAGATCAACTCAGAATTAGAAGAAAATGTGGAAAGTTTTATTTATCTATTTTATCAGTCAGTATTTTGCGTTGAATATATTTTTCCTTCTTTTTTTTCTTATATTTTTTTTAAATAATATTTATTTGTTATGTTTTTTAAATAATATATTATAACTTATTAAGAATTATTACTCCTACATATGTTTCAATGCTTTTTCTATTTTGAATAGGGCGCCAGAAGTCCTTTTAAATGGATTTAGTGATCGATCGAGATACCACGCGGCGCTGATTGTACTGTTTCTGTTTACTTTTTTCTGCGTTTGAAAACTGTATTATTTTGTTAATTTTTTAATATTTATCGCAAGTGTTGACCTTTCGGAGGGACTTTCCCCCTCAAATAGGGATATGTGCTTCCCGTGGGGAAAAAAATTGCCCCCTGACATCCTTTCGGTGCGCTATCATTCGAAATCAATTTTTTGAGGTGAGTTTTGTAGGTTAGATTACCCCCTACATGAGCCCACGAAGTAGTATAAGGAGACCCCACTCCCGGAAAATTTGAACGCGTGGATTCGGATTTAGTTAGTTTGCATCGCTCGTAGCGCCTCTTGCGGGAACATGCACACATGCATACAGATCTACATACATAGAGGCAAACACATTCGTACAATCTGTGTTTCATGACAAGCATGTGTGCGTTTGTTTACACCCCGCTTACACTATTGGCCCCGCCATTTGTAAATCTTGTATTTCAACGCTTTTCTGCAAGAGGCGCTGCGAACGATGCAAACTAACTAAATCCGAATCTGTGCGTCCAAATTTTCCGAAGACCGCATGGGAGTGGGGTCTCCTTATACTACTTCGTGCATGAGCCTAAACTCAGTGTTTCTTTTGAATAAACCTCAAAATTTAACTTCAGTGTATTATGAAGATAGCCATTTTCAAAAGTTAGGCGCTGGTATACTTCGCGTGTTCGCAAGCCCTGTCATCGTTAATGAACCTACGTAACACCCTGAATTAACCTTGTACACTGTAAAAAAATCTTTTTTGATATTTACAATTATATTGTAATTTCACGAGCAGTGTATTTTAAATTACAATGTATAACCTGGTAAATATACCAATGTCGCTCCGAAATTCACGATCTACTCCAACTTCACCCCAAGGAACAGTATGAAATAACTGTCCGATGTAAATTTACTATGTCTGACGATGGAAATTATTTGATCAGCGTGGCACGTAGTCAATTTACGTTAGTGAATAAATTTAAATATGCTTATAAATTAACACTTTTTTTGGTAAAGTTGCAGTATCTAGCATAATTTCACACACGGGTAGCATTGTCACGTCTTGGCATCCTGAGAAATTACAAACAGGACATAAATCGACAACCCATCGACAAACTGACAGAAAGACATGGCGCTTTGGACTTTATCATAAAATTACGTCTCAGAGCCTCTAATATTGCTCTAATAGTGATGAGTTCTATGTGAATAAAAAAAATATGTCTTTTTTATTCAAAACGATACCTGAGAAAAGTAATATGCGCTTTATTTATCCTGATACAGTGTTTGAAAATTTATAACCTCACGAACATAACCTCAAAATTGATATGTGGTCCTGACAATTTACGTCCTGCATTTTTTTTTACAAAAGTGTGTAAATTTACATCGTCGCAAGTAGGTCAAATAATTTCCATCGTGGTACGATGTAAAATTACACCAACTTTTTTTACATTGTATGTATTCTTTGTTGCTAATGGCGATACCACGCTGAAAACACCAGTTCTCGTAAGGTCACTGAAGTTAAGCATTGTTGGGCGCAGTTAGTACTTGGATGGGTGACCGTTCAGGAATAATGCGTGCTGTTGGCCCGTCGTAGGTGTGGTGGGTCCACATTGGTAGTAAATATCCACCTAGAAACACTACCCGAATCGGGTAGTGAGGCAATGAACTTTCGAGTTCGAACTGCTAATCAATGTATGTATGTATGTATGTATGTATGTATTCTTTGTAGCGAGATTGTACAACTGAAGGGTTTAAAACAACAAATTATTCCAAATTCTCACTCAACATTCCGCGAATTTAAAGTTCTACTCAAAATTTACACTTTTGGTTTTAAATACCAAATTTCTTCGAAATTATTCACAATCATAATTCCAGTCGATTCGAAAACAGTAACAGAAGGGTATAAATTAATTAATTCTGAAAATTAAAACCCTTTCAGAATTTTCAATCCCTTTATCAATTTGCAATAAGTTAAAAGTGCAAATTATTACAATTTAAAGACAACCTCAAACTATGATTTAAAACCAAGGTTCTCAAAAGGCAAGCGACAATACTTTACCACTTTTGCGTTTTCTTATCATTTCACAAAAAACGAGTTTAAATCCATTGTAAGAATGCTTCTTTCACGGATTGATTACCCGTGAATGGAACTCCTACAATAGATTAACTCATTACAAATTTAGTCAATCCTAATAAAAATAAATAAATAAAAGTTAAGATTATAACTTCAATCCATCAAACAGAAGAACTAGCTACAACATCCCGTGTAAAATAAAGTTACCTTGCTCAAGCATGGGTCAAAAATAGGTGAAGAATGGTTGAAGATTGTTCAAGGATGGGACATGTACACGGAAAAAATTTATCCGTGAAGAAGTCACGAACTTGTAGCTAGGTCTCGGATACGAGATAAAAAAATGAAACATTAAATCCTTATTTCTATGAGAAATATATGGATAAATTTCGAAGTTTCTTACGAACAGTTCGAATTTCCTACGAACAGTTCCTGAAAATTTCAGACTGAAATAAAAAGAGGAAAAATTTTATTTGTGCGATTTAATTTTATATTAATTTATAAATTCGCAACTCAGAAGATTCGAACCCTCCAGACTGCTGACTCACCAGTTTCTAAACACATAAACCAGGAGTGCGTAAACACGCGCAGCCATCGAGGCCAAACAAAATAGGTATTATAAAACTTCTAGCCACTCATCCGGCGAGCTCGAGGCACACATACGAGCGCACACACGCACCGCGCGTGTGTGCGTGGGCCACGTACAGCGAGACTTAGTTTCGAGTTCCCAGATTCGTCAGGCAAGCTCGTGAGTGCTCTGAGAATCTTTTCCCAATCATTCGTAATATTTTTGTAATTATTCACGTAAAAAAAAGTGATGAACCGTTTTAGAATTTTCACATCGAGTTCGTCAATCTTTCTCAAAGTTCGTAGGTTATTTACGAAAATACATAAATATCCGAAGAATTTTTCTCATATCCGAGACCTAGCTACTAGTTCGTGACTTTTTTACGGATAAATTTTTTCCGTGTATGGATCGCTGGCGTGGCTTAAACATTGCTCGTGGCCACGACCCTTGCTAAACTTTTAATGATTATTCTATCACCAAATTCGACGCTTTCCATAGTTAATTATGCATAAAAGCAACAATAGGGAGTTCCGTTATGACAAAAACATGATTAATTCTCTCTTTTTATCATTTCCCAAAAATGAATCTAGTTTTAAGCGCTTTTTCGAACCAAAACTCATACATGGTTTCGAACATCAAAATTGTATGCATCACTCTAAAGGTAAGTTTCAGAAATGTATTAAAATTGGTTTAAATCTATATTTCATGGTTACATATTAATAATATTTTGCAGTCTAAAGTTCGATTGCTAGATTATATACATTTTTTCGACTTTAGCCGGAAATTTTCTAATTCTAAAAAACAAATGGAAGACAGAGTTTTGACATGTACAAAATTTTGTAAATCCCGTGAGCCTGAGACCGGCCCCAAAAAAAGAACGACGAGGTTGAACTTACCCAATTTCACTTTACACAATCACTGCTGGTGCCATTCTAAGGGGAAGAATGGGACAATCCTGGATCAAACTTGCACATCTTTCTCTAGCATCGGTATCGCTAATAAAAATCAAACAATGGGGAGGGAAAAATTTGAAATTTAAATTGCAAGCATATATCCATCCTTAACCCTGCTGGTACCATTCTAAGGGGAAGAATGGGACAAGCTTGGATCAAAATTGCAAAGCTTTTTCTAGCTTCAGCAACGCTGATTCATGTCAAATAATGAGAAGAAGAAAAGCTAGAGTCGAAATTGGAAACCCATATTTATATTTACCTTGCTGGTGCCGTTTTAAGGAGAAGAACGGGACAAGCCTGGATAAAAATTTCGAAGCTTTTTCTAGCTCCGGTAACGCCAATTGAATTCAATCAATGAAAAGGAAAAGAAGTTGAAATTTAAATCAAAAACTGCTTCTCTGGAAAAATGCAGGATTCTTCTTTGTGTCCATGCAGAATAACGACCAAAGTCTTGATTCCTATCCATAATTAAATGCAATGGATAAACCGGGAAAGAAAATCAAAGTTTGCCAGTAATTTTTTCAAAACAAATTTGGCATGTTTGATGTTTTTAATGTAAACAGAGTCTAAAAGACTTGAAGTTTGTAGTACATTGACCTACTAATAAAAGAATGACGACAGCACTGTCAGTTGAAAAACAACTTTTTTGTCAAAAGTTTATATTTTCGGGTTGAAAATCTGTTAATTTATGGATTAAAATATTTTGCAAATTTTCCTTTTTTTTTGTTAAAATATCAATTCTTGCATAATTCAGTGAGAATTTATGTTTCTTGGTTAATGTTACTACTGTTTATTTGGAAATTTAACTGTTTAGTTGAAAATTAACTTTTTTTCAACATTTTTATTTGCAGGTTAAAAATTCGTCTTCTTGACTTAAAAATTCAACAATTTGGTTGATTTTTTTATTTCTCTAATGAAAAATAGTTTTTAGTTAAAAATATATTTCTCTTATTGAAAATTCATCTCTTTGGTTAAAAACTTAACTACTTTTAGAAAATGAACCTTTTTGTTGAAGGTTAATATTTTCTGGTTAAAAATCCATCTCTTCCACTGAAAAAGTTCAGAATTTGGTTGAAATCTCTTCTTTACTGGACTGAGAAATCTTTTTTGGTTAAAAATGTTACTATTTTTTTTAATTCGTCTTTTCGGTGTGAAGGTTAATTCTTTTAGCAGAAAGTTCATCTTTTTTTAAGAAAATGCCACTGTTTGGTTAAACATTGAACATTTTTGGTTGAAAATGTAAGTACTATAATGCGTTTACTTGGAAATTTGACTATTTGGTTAAAAATGCGCTTTACTTGTACAAATTATAATTGCGGGATGAAAATTCACCTTTTTAGCTTGAAAATTCAACGATTTGCTTACAATTTTTTTATTTCTGGGAGAAAACATTCTTTTCAGTTGAGAATTAATCTATTTAATTGAAAATTGATCTCTTTGGTTGCAAATCTTACTACTTGGTTGAAAATTATCCTTTTTGTTGAAAGTTTATATTTTCTAATAAAGTATAACTAATTTTTTTAATTCTTCTTTCCGACCTACAAATTATACTTTTTAACAGAATTTTCATCACTTTTGTAAAAAATGCCATTGGTTGAAAACTATTCATTTGGAATTAAGGATTCAATTATTATTTTATTACAAATTCGTCTTTTTTTAATTAATTCAATTGTTTTTCATTTACAACTAGAAACTTTTTTATCCGAAATGTAAACTATTTTACTTTTTGGTGAAAATTCATCTTTTTCGTGGAAAATTCAAGTTTCTTTTGCAATATATATAAATCTTAATCTGTAATTTGTCGAAAGGTTCTCTTGCACGTGCAACTGCTTTAAAAAAAATTATTTTGAAATTCCAACTGGCAATTTATAACTATTTCATAATAATGAATTAAGTAAATAATTAATTATATGCATATGATTTATTAAATATATAATGCTTATAAATATATAATATTTATAAATGATGAGTCATACTTCTCTGACTGCTTTCAATATTTATACAGAGGATACAAAATACAGCAAAAAAGCAGTTCTAAAAAAAGATCCCCAGGCTGCAGCAATAAAAAAAGAACAGGATGAAGGCCAAAAATCTTTAAACAAATTCAAGGAACTCTAAGAATTCACAGAATTCAAGGAATGCATACAATTCTAAGAATTCACGGAATTCACGAAATTCACGGGATTCACGGAATTCGAAAATTTCACGGAATTCATGGAATTATAAAAAGTCTCAGAATTCTAAGAATTCACGGAACTCAAGGAATTCACAGAATTCACAGAATTCTAAGAATGCACGAAATTCAAGGAATTCAAGGAAAGCACGGAATTCTAAGAATTCCAGGAATTTAAGGAATTCACGGTTTTCACGGAATTTATGGAATTCATAGAATTCACGGAATTCAATGGATTCACGGGATTCAAGAAATTCAAAGATTTCACGAAATTCAAGTAATTCATAGAATTCAACAAATGACAGGATTCAAAGAATTCACGGAATTCACGGAGTTCAAGGAACTCTAGGAATTTACGGAATTCAAGAATGTATTCTGCGAATTCCTTGAATTCCATGAATTCCTTGAATTTCGTGAAAACCTTGATTTCCGTGAATTCTGTGAATTTCGTGAATTCCTTGAATTCCAAGAGTTGCTTGAATTCCTGGAATTCCGTGAATTGCTTGAATTCCTTGAAATCCGCGAATTAAAAATATTTTAAAATAATATAATTTTGTTCCAGGCTTGTCCCATTCTTCTCCTTATAATGGCACCAGCATGGTAAATATGAATATAGGTTCCCAATTTCAAGTCAAATTATTTCCTTTCTAAATACTGGAAATGATTTGGTGCTACCGAAGCTAGGAAAACCTTTGCAATTTTGATCCAGGCTTATCCCATTTTTCCCCTTAGAATGGCACCAGCAGGATTAAAGATGGATATAGGTTTTCGATTTGAAATGCAACTTTTTTCCTTTCCATTCTTTGAATTTAATTAGCGTTACCGAAGCTAGAAAAAGGTTTGAAATTTTGATCCAGGCTTGTCCCATTCTTCTCCTCATAATGGCATCAGCAGGGTGAATATAAATAAAGGTTTACAATTTCAATTCAAGCTGCTTCCTTTCTAAATACTTGACATGATTTAGTGCTACCGAAGCTTAAAAACCCTTTGCAATTTTCGTTCAGGCTTGGCCCATTCTTCCAATACAAGTCAAGTTGTTTTCTTTTGTTATTTTTCTAAGAATTAAACTAGCAGGGTAAATATAAATATACGTCTCCAATTTCAACTGCAGCTTTTCTTCTTCTCAATATTTGACTTGCATCAGTTTTACCGAAGCTAGATAAAAAGCTTTGCAATTTTTATCAATGCTTGTCCCACTCTTTTCCTTAGAATTGCACCAGCGGGGTAAAGCTGTGTATAAATTTCCTCTAAATTGTAATCTATAACCTCGACTTTGAAAGTCATAGACGAAGTTGCAAGGCTTACAATTTGAAAGAGTAAAGAGTATTAAATGGAGTGGAAAGTCCCTAAAAAATACGACGTTACAGTTTCCAACGCAAACTACTACCATTTCCTTTTCTTCCTAATGTCAATCAAGATTGTGTAAAGTGACATTGGGTAAGGTCGGCCTCGTGGTTCAGTTTTTGGTGTCGATCTCAGGCTCACAGGATTTACAAAATTTTGCACAGGTCAAAACTCTGTCTCCCATTTGTTTTTTAGAATTAGAACATTTCTGGCTGAAGTCGAAAAAATGTGTATTATCTAGCAATCGAACTTTAGGCTGCGAAATATTATGATTATTCAACAATGAAATATAGATTTAAACCCTACATTTCTAAAACTTACCTTTAGAGTGATGCATACGATTTTGATGTTCGGAACCATGTATGAGATTTGGTTCGAAATAGCGCTTAAAACTAGGTTCATTTTTGGGAAATGATAAAAAGAGAGAATTAATAATGTTCTTGTCATAACGGAACTCCCTATTGTTGTTGTTATGCATGATTAAGTATGGAAAGCGTCGAATTTGGTGTTAGAATAATCATTAAAAGTTTAGCAAGGGTCGTGGCCACGAGCAATGTTTAAGCCACGCCAGCGATCCATACATGTCCCATCCTTGAACAATCTTTAACCATTCTTCACCTATTTTCGACCCATGCTTGAGCAAGGCAACTTTTTTTCACGCGGGATTTTTCCAAATTTCAATTTAAAATCAGTGTTTTCAATCGCACGCGATTCTGAAATTATAATGCACATCATTAATTTATCCAGTCCATGACAGCTCGAGTTGTCGTTGCAGAGCTAGATGCAACCATAGACATCGAATCTATACATTCGAAATGTTTCTCCTCGTTCTTAAACGAAGAGTAAGTGTCTAACCTTTACTGCCTTTTCTACTTAACCACAGCGAGAGTCATTTGCCAGTGATAAGTACGCGATTTACGATTTTTATTTTTTTTTATTTTTTATTTATATTACACCAACGCTTCCAAACACTCGCGGGTAATAGAATTTGCAGTATTTGATTAAAGTGACTAACCAAGGTCAATTATGTATAAAAAAGAATTGATATACATCTACCATTAAAAGCATTCCTCGAGCAATCGCAAAAATAAATTGATCCAAACTCTTTTATTTGTTCTTTGGCTAAGCGCAAATGTCTAACTTTGTACTGCAACGAACGTTATTTCACATAAACAAAAGCAATTATAACATCACACCCTACAGCAAAATTCATTCCTAGGGTTGTCTCATGAATTGAATATTTTCACTCTTGCTGAGCTATCATTTCTTATTGAAACTACCTGTTTTATAATTGAACTATAAAGTCACCGCAAAATTTCACAAAATGTCCGACGAAAGTACAGCATTAAATCAATCTACTTTTGGCGGCGATAATAATCGAACACTCAGTGAAGCCATGATGACATCCATGGCCGAGTGTTCCGCCATACACCAAGGGGTAATAAACATCCCTACCTATGATGGGGAAAATATGCCTCTTAGAGATTTAATTCAGGATATAATAAACGGAGAATCTTCAGTACCAGTGAATTGCGAGAAACAATACCTTAGAGCTGTTTTAGACCGATTAAAGGGTGCGGCTAGAGATAGCATTCACGGGAAAAACTTCGCAACCATCAGTGATTTAGACAAGCATTTAAAACAACGTTTTGGCCAACGAAAAACATATTTCTGGTACTTGCATCCAATTTCTACCATCAGAATAAAAAGAGAAGAAAATGTCAGTGAGTTCTTTGATCGCGTGATACTTTTGAAGTCAGGAGCGCAATCTGAACTTGAAGGTATAAATATATCAATGAGGAACAACTAATAGCCCCCTTAAACGATTGCGCACTAGAGGCCTACAAACACGGGTTACCTGATAATATAGCAGGCCTAGTAGACGCGCGTAATCCCCAGAACTTTGATTTCGCTCTAAAAGTCGCGCTTGAATACGAAGCAAGGCTGCAAATAAGACCTCAAACTCTTTCACACTGTGATCGTGATCCAAGACATTATCAACTTCATTATTTAGGTTCAAGGGACCGTGGTCCTAGCCCCTATGTCCGTTTTATGACAACTTCCGATACACATAAAACCCCGTATCATAGACGTGCTCATTCGCCCAAATTTTTAGGTTTCATAAATGAAAACAACACTCATTTTTCAAATCATCACTTTCCGCCTTATCAACACCGCTATCAAACTTATGATAAAAATTCAAACAGAAATTCAGACGCACAAGAATTTTCAAACTTTCTGTATAATCATATGCCAAGACACGAGTATCAATTTACACACGATGCCTACCCCCATTTTCCGACGGCTCCGTTACAAAGTACAGGATACCGAAATTCATATTATCAGCATAATTACACGGAAAAAACTGGAAGGTCCTTTTAGCCATGCAGATGTGCCCAGATAACAAAATGCGAGCAATATGCAACGCATTATGCATGCACGTCGTGCCGATCAACACGCACGAGATGCACTCACCAACGCAGACATATGTGTCATCAATTGAGACGCATATCTCTTGCATGTCATGCGGGTCACGCGTGCGACGCATATCGCTCGCACGTCTTGATTAGTTATGCTCTAAAAATAATAAATTATGTAATAATAATATTTTTATATTTTAATTTGAGACATTTAACCAAATAAATTTTGAATTGGACTTCGAATTTCCATTTTTCCCAATCAGTTACTAGAGATTTTTCTATAATTAGAAAGAGTATATTGTTTTAGGTTTAAAAATTCATAAAATTTTTTATGATTAAAAATTGGTCTAAAAATCAAAGCGAATTAATTAAGAGATTTAGAAACAGTTGAACGTATAGTAAATTATTTTGCTTTACCATAAAAAATATAGGTTAGGTTTTATATTTACTATTTTTTCGATTGTACTTACCACAAGTCTATTAATTTTCGGAATGCCGGATATAAAACATGATAAACACGATAGTAAAATTCTTCGACAGATGCCAAAAGATGCTGAAAACACTTTTACTGACTTTTACAAAATCCAACGATGGTCAGGCGTCATCAAGTTGATAGCGTGTGTGAACAGTAGACTGTCGTGTAGAAGGAAAACGAACCTGACGAACGGTCGGAAATTAAAATTTATGTGAACATAAATTCAATTTTTAACTGCATATCATTTTTAATATTATTCGATCATTCTTCATAAATATTACAAATTAAAAGTGCAAAGAAAAAATGAATTTCACTTGAAATTTATTTGCGATTAGAGTTATTGAAATTTTTCAATTTATACCAATGTATGTAATTTAAAAACAAGTTGAAAAATAAGTTCAATTGATTAAGAAATTTTTTTAATAGAATTTAATTTTCACGCATCTTCATGATGATGAAATGCGACTCATAAAGCTCGCAGCATGTGCCCATGTTCCGTGCTAGCGAAATGCGACTCATAACGCTCGCAGCTAAGTCACCATCATATATTGCTGGCGAGATGCACGCGTTCTCGCACGCATTGCATGAGAATCACGAAATGCGGGTGACGTGCGTCGCACGCATTGTTATCTGGGTGCAGACAGCCTATATTGCATGGTCAACTATAAGACAGCCCTTGAAGATGGCTAAAGCGACTATCTCTAGAAGGTTACAACAAGAGGTTCAAATCGATCATCTCACAGTGTCTACTTGGTCATCTAGGACGGTAGACTCGAGCGCCATAGAAAGTCGAACCGATAATGAGAGATGGAGGAACTGATCATTATAAAGGGTCGAATCGCTCATCATAGAAGGTCGATTTGGTCATATCAGATAGTCGACTTGATCTCGCACAGTCGACCTGGCCATCTTAAGGGGTCGATTTGATTATCCTACATTATCTATATTTATTGTCCTTTTCCTACTTATTCCAGTCTCTCTCTTATAAGAGACTGGAAATTATAAAATTAAGTGGAACCTATAAAACCTGAAAATTTATATGAAATACATGAATTCTGAAACATTTTTTATTCTTTGTGGAGAGTGAGGTGTATGAGACATAATTTGATATGCAAAATCAGTGCACATTCACAATATATTTCTTGGAGGACGAAAGGCTAAGGACACGGCACGGTGTCACACTGAATTGTAAGATTTCAAACATTGAAGTGAATTCAGAAACCAATATAGTTACTTTCTGCATGCTGAAATTTTTTGCAATTTTTCAGTTTGAAAACCACATGGTGACAACAAATTGAAAGCTGAACGTCCAGTTACGCCTTTATCCTAAATCCCTTGGAAGCATCAAATTTGACGTTGAAAATTCAAAAGAATAAACTTAATTCACTTCCAATCAGATTCTCTCCTATGCACTTCCTTCTCCACGCATATTCGAAATATCAAAAAGCAGTTTAAACTTGTTAAAAATATGTTTAAGTTCAATAAACAGAAAATGTGACGCTGAACGGCTCAATGACATTCACTCACTCCGAAATTGCTCTGAACCATGGTGCTCCCAAGTAAAATTTAAAGTATTCATTAGATTTTTTCCTTAAAGTCGACTCTTAGAGTCGAAGCGTCACTGTTTGATTAAAAACTATTGGAAACTATTCTACCTACTTTTATAGTACCGGTGTACAATGTACATTCCACCCCCTGATAGGGGTAGTTTTCAGGTTTTTAGGGGTTGAAATGGTGCTATGTAAGAAGAAGCGACGTAGAGACTATACCTTAATATACCAGCGCGATCGTAACTACATAAAAAACATAGTTAAAAGCTATTTCAATCACGTTCTTCTGCATGAAGTACTTTTCAGTCCCAATTAGGGGTAGTTTTTCAATTTGCTAGTGTTAAAAGGGGTTTAATAGATAAACTAGTAACAAACCCGGTTGCAGCATGCATTGACGATTATTTTGAACTTTGTTGCGTCAAATTTGGGTCCAATTAAATTCCCCCGTTGACTATATTAGTGTTGATTGAGATCAATTTTGAGACCTTCTTGATTTTTTTAAAACCCATGTAAGTAACATTTAATTTTCCTCCGTGACGATAACTGGGATTCTAAACATTAAAAAAAAATATATTGACGAAGAGCTACTGTGATTTCAGTTGCAATTGTCAAAGGTAGTTCACGAAGAGTGTTTAAAAGTACTTCTTCGTCTTTGGTAATTTTATTATTATTTTATTATTTATCTCCATTATTTATTTTTCATTATCTTATTATTCTGGTCTCAAAAATTCCTCTCTAAAATTGGAAAATATAAGGATGTACTATACACCTCTTTGAAATTGATGTTGCTATTTTGACAATCCAAATCCAAAAGGACACCCAACTTGTAATAATTCACTTTCAAGATATTCTTCATGTCAAGATTTTCGGAAATATTAACGCAGGAGGTCCTAGTATTAAGTGCCAAGAACCACCTCACTCTCTCTAAACAGAAAATGAAAAATTACAATTATACGAACGCATAGATTTGGTCAACGGCCATACCACGCTGAAAACCCCAGTTCTCGTCAGATCACTGAAGTTAAGCAGCGTTGGACGCGGTTAGTACTTGGATGGGTGACCATTCAAGAATACTGAGTGCTGTTGGCACATCGTGGGTGTGGTGAGTCCACACTTGTAGTTA
Organism: Andricus curvator; assembly: GCA_932195095.1. Lineage (NCBI taxonomy): Eukaryota > Metazoa > Arthropoda > Insecta > Hymenoptera > Cynipidae > Andricus > Andricus curvator. Next base: position 4,191 of record CAKNYM010044285.1, on the reverse strand, counting down.
TTTATAACTACAAGAAAACTATTCGCCTAGAAACACTACCCGAATCGGGTAGTGTCACGCCTACCCTGAAAGGGAAATGGCTTAATGGTATACATAGATAAGGCAACTTGGGAGGCACTTAGAAGCAATAAAGATATAGATAGCGCTTGGCCTATGTTACAGGATATCATTGTTAAAACTGCAACCGAAGTGTGTGGTACGGCGGTTGTAGGAAGAAAATCTGGCAATGCATGGTGGAATGATGAAATTGAGGCAGCCCAACAAGAGAAGAAAGAAGCGTACAAGAGAACTTTGAATATCACAGGCCTTAGCGATGAGCAGGGAAATAGACTTGAAAATGATTACAGACACAAAAAGAGGAAAGTTAAACGACTAGTCAAGTAAAGTAAAGATAAAATCAGAACAGAAGAAGAGAAGAAAATACAAAACGACTTTAAAGGAACCATGAAACTATTATTTAAAGAGATGAAGGAAAGTAAAAGTACAGAGTTTGTTCAGCATGAGAAACAGCATTATTACATTATTACAGAATTATTAGGAGGTGAAGATATAGGGCATCAGAACTGCGACATAGAACATAATGCATCAGAAAACCCAATTGAAAAAGTCTGTGTCACTGAGGTTGGAGAAATAATTAAGAACTTAAACCAATGGTAAGGCTGCTGGTGTAGACAATATTAGCGCTGAAATGCTTAATTACACTGGCGAGTACATACCTCTCAGGTTGTGCGAATTGATGAATTTATGTATCGAGTTGGGAGAAGTCCCAGACGATTGGAGAAAAGCAATTATCGTACCAATATACAAAAGAAAACGAGATAAAAGCAACTGCAAAAATTACAGAGGTATCAGCTTATGAAGTACCGTAAGTAAAATATACTCGAAAATACTTATTCGTAGGGTAATAAAAATAACAGAAGAAAAGATATGGGAAGTCCAAAGTGGATTTATGCCAGGAAGATCGTGTACAGATCAAATATTTAGCTCAAGACAGATCACAGAATAAAGTTTGAGGGTAGGAAAGAACGTTTTCTGTGCATTTGTTGACAGTCAATGGATGGCTCCTACAAGCCATACAAACAATATATGCAGGTAGTAGAGCGGGTGTATGAGTTAATGGGAAACTGAGCGACGGGTTCGATAGTATGCAAGGCGTGAAACAAGGATGCGTTATGTCCTCATGGCTATTTATCATATTTGTGGATAAGTGTCTAAGAATAGCCCTCTTCGACGGAGAAGGTGTAGATCTCGAGACAGTGAGGGTACGTGGGTTAGCTTTCGCAGATGACAAGATTGTTATAGCATATTCAATCGAGGACTTGCAAAGAATGTTGTATAAACTAAATACAAGCATGAAGAACATGGCCCTCAAAATTAATGCAAACAAAACAAAAATCATGGTGTTTGAAGGAAAAGGTGAGAAAACAATGTGCAACATTGGGGAGGTAGATAGGCGCATGAATGAGGGTTAGAAGGTTATCTGCAGAGCAGGATCCATTCTTAGAAGTGAAAACATATAAAAAAAAAGCTAAAATGGTAATACATAGTTCTATATTTGTACCGACTGTGTTATACGGTAGGGAGACATGGACCTGTCAAGAAAAGGATAAGAGTAAATTTAACGCGATTAGCATGAAACATCTGCGCACAATATGCGGGGAAACACTGATGGACAAAGTGAGAAACGAGATAGTCCTCAAAGAATGTGGCACAGATAAGACACTAGTTGACATATGGGAAAGAAATCAATTAAGATGGTTCGGACATGTTGAAAGAATGTGATATGAACGACTAACGAAACAAGTGTATGAAGGTAAAGTGAATGGCAAAATGCCCACAGGCAGACCACCAAAAGAATAGTTAGAATGTGTGAATGAGATCTTAATCCGAAGAAATGTAAGAAGCCATAGAAACAAGAGAGCTTGTATGAAAAAAATGCATAGACGTGAAGGAAGCTAGAGAAATATGCCAGGACAGAAAAGTGTGGCGACGAATAGTTTATAAAAAGAGTGGCAGTAGTGTGAATAACACCGGAAACAAAAAAACCTTGGTCACTAATGGGCCCAAGTGAGGAACCTCACATAACAACTTTGTGAGGCTCTTCACTTGGAGTGATCGCTAGAGAGATTGATCAGCAACCTGGATCGGAGCAGTGTTGCGGAACGAACGTGTCATTTAAATAAATAACACTAGAATTCTAGATCAATCTAAAAAATCTATACCCCCCTACCTCAAATTACTCCTTTCTTCAGCGAGGGAGTCATTCCTACCCCGAAAGGGAAATGCGCTAATGGTATAATAATAATAATAAAAATTCGCCTTCCTGAGAAGCGGCCGCAAGTACAGTCATTGCACTATTCAAAGCGGGGTAATTTGCTTTTCTCATCATTTTTTGAATATATTTTTTCTTAATTTTTATAATGAAATATACCGCGCCTCAATAAATAACGACCGTAATCACAATTAACTACCACATATCTTCAGGAAAAGGCTTTACGAAATTATTACTTACATCATTCATTTTCGGATGACGAAAAATTATGGCAGCCCAAAAATTCGAACAGGGTAGGAAATATCAGTTCTTATCATTTGATTTAAAGATAATATAGCGATAACAATGTGATTTATAATTTTAGTTTTACCTAGCAAAGTAAGATTGAAGAGTATATTCACAAACATCAGTTCTTCCTGATTTGAACTGGAAAGCAGAACCCCCAATATCCAAAATTCCTTTGATCATATCGATGATTATACCATTAAAGGTACCATTCATTGGGTATCCCCATGAAGTAGCACGTGTAAGATTTACTCTGTAAACAAAATTAGATTATCATTATTTTCGTGTAAAGGTTCATAATTCCTAAACTTAAATAAGTTCAGTCTTTTTCCGGTTTTGTACTCGCACCAAAAAGTGAGCACTGCAGAGCGTAGCCAAATATTGTGAAAGTTGGGAAAACATTTAATTCAACAAAATTTAGCAGAATTTTATATAGAGTTAAAAGACACTTATTGACTTCGAGCAAAAGATTTTATAAATGAAAAGCTACTGCAGTTATAGTATAACAGGATATGAACCCTTCGAGACTTGTCGTGTCTTTCCGAAGGAAAAAATTCTCACCTATAGGTGCTAAAAATAAGATTCTGAAAATGTATAGATTCGTGAATATTTTAAAATGTCTCCAAGAAATACGAACAAAGGAAACTAAGTCTGTCATTATATCCCTCTTATGAGATATTAAATTCACGAGTTCGCCGAAAGGAACTCGCGTGGCGTAGTGAAGCTATAGATTAATTACACTTCAAAGGAGGATTCTCATAAATATTTTCCCAAGCTATACTATGTGAAAATTTTCTGGATATTGTAGCGAATGCAAGCCTCAGTTAGATCAAAACCTTCGAACGATGGACATCCTCGATTCAAGTTATTTTAGACTCAATAAAGTATTGATGTCCTGTATTGGACAATGGCCTTATCAGTCCACATATCAAAGGATTATTATTTCTGCTTTTTTTACTATTATGAATAGTTCTCTTCTTTTCACGCTGGTAATATATAATAATCTACGATTCATTCATTCTATCCTCATTGAACCTCCTATGTTTCCGCTCGCTTTTTGCGCGTTCTTCGTCTCGCGAATTTTAATTTTAATTGTTTTGTGTTTCTTTTCTGAGTTCAATTTTTAACGCTACAAGTTTGACTTAATTAATTTTGAAAGTTCCAAAAGCCTTTGTAGTCCAATTTGAATATAATAATTTCAGATTTGAATATTCTAAATTGTTTGGTTTCAATTCAAAAGTAGAGAATTGTCTGTTTTTTTAATTCTTTGATATTATAGTAATTTTTTTTAGATATTATAGTAATTTCTAAAATGTAAGCCTTGATAATGAGAAGAGTTTAGAACTAGGCATTGAAAATTGAATTATTTTTTATTTGAAAAATTTTCAAAATATTGTAAAAATTTCAAATCAAAATGGTTTTGTTTAAAATGAAAACAAACAAAAATTAAACTATCTGAAATTAATACTTTGGAATTAATATTCATTCTTGTGATTTTCCAAATATTTTTTTCAGAATTTCAAATGATTTTTTTTAAATCTTCAAATCGAAATCGGGAATTTAAAAAAAACTACATTGAAAATTATAGATTAAAGTAAAATAATACACAAAAAGGTTGCTATATATGATTTCAA
>CAKNYM010044283.1:54254-87378 GCA_932195095.1 Andricus curvator | reverse complement strand
TGTTCTTTATCATGGCCTGGATGACATTTGTCAACTTCTTTCAACTTTCGAGTAATTCTGTTCACTAATTGCCGCTCAGTTTTTTCTTCCCATCTATTGTCGTACACCAACCGAGTGAGAACACCTCAACAATTTTCAACTGGGCGTGCCTGTGGCACATTTAGCGGGTTGTCATCTTTTGGCACGAAAGGCACTTTTATTCGGTGAGCCATTGCAACATTTTCTTCAAATAATTACTGCTGGCGAGAAAAGAAAACCCTCCGAAAAATCGAAAATAAGGGTCTGTTGAAAGCTATATAAATATGTTGTCCGAAAGATAATAAAATTAAATTGAGATTTTGCCTAGCAACCTCTACTAAAAAAAAAGTCTGGAATCGACAGAAAAAAGTCAGGACTTCTGACCTTTTCTGACCACTTTTGTTACGTTTCACGACAAAAATCGTCAGGAAAAGTCAGAACTCATGAAAAAATGTTCAGAAATCGTCAGAGCTTGGGTTCGAAGAATAATCCTTTTATTGGGGGTCCAAGAATAGAATGCCATAAAACCTAATCCCTTTTATATTTCCCAGGTTATTTATATTATTTATTTATATTTATTCATGCATATTCTCTTTTTACTTATATTTAGTTATAAATATTTATATAATAAATGACTCTGAAAATGTTGTCCATTTTGACGTATGTCTTTCTCTTTACAAGAAACATTATATTTATCCAAATTTAAATTTGTTAGGAACATTTTTAGATATCTGAAATCGTCGAAACCCGTAGATTGTGAATTTCTAACTTTTGAATCTGTATATATGCAACATTGAAAAAAAATTATTTTTAATTTGTAATCCTTTTGGGTTAGCCTACCTGCGGTCCTAGCCAATGAGCTACCTTATAGGATGTGAATTAGCATACCTTCAGAAATAGTCAGACTCGTCATGAATGGTCAGTATGTTCAGAAATCGTCAGAACTTCTTACCATTTGTGACGATTCCTGACTTTTTTCTTAGTAGGGACATTCAGTTTTTTTATTCATTTGTACAATCGACGGCTCTTTGAACTTGTCTTAAGACTTTTGTGACAACCGTTACCTTGCGAACATCACAAAATACATTTCTTAAACTTCTCTATAAATATTTATCATTTAGTATTCGTAAATGGCTCATAAATCCTTTTCTGGCTGCCAGATGTGAAGTAAGGTTATGTTTACCATAGTTCACCATATATCCCACTGTATATATAATTTCTCTTAAAAGTATAAATTACTGTCGTATGCCCTACTCGAAGAAACGAAAAGGTTCGGAAAGACCGTGTCGGAAAGATTCAGCAAGGTTTCGGAAAGGGTTCGGAAAGAGGTACCGTTTCGATCCTTTCCGAATCCTATGTGAACTTTGCTTCTGTTTCTTTCTGAACGTCGAGCTGTCCCACGAACCTTTCCGAGTCTTTCCGATCATTTCCGAGTGTCTACACCAGCAGCCTTGCCGTTTTTTAAGTTCTTAATTATATCTCTAACCTCAGTGACACAGACTTTTTCAATTGGGTTTTCTAATGCATTAAGTTCTATGTCGCAGTTCTGTTGCCCTATGTCTTCGCCTCCTAATAATTCTTTAAAAGAGTATTTTAAAGCTTCTACTATCTCGTCTATGTCATATAACATTTCACCTTTGCTGTTTCTCATGCTGACAAACTCTGTACTTTACTTTCCTTTATCAGTTTGAATAATAGTTTCATAAGTCCTTCAAAGCCGTTTGGTATTTTCTGCTCTTCTTCTGTTCTGATTTTATCTTTACTCTACTTGACTAGTCGTTTAACTTTCCTATTTTTGTTTCTGTAATCGCTTTTGAGTCTATTTCTCTCCTCATCGCTAAGACCTGTGGTGTTTAATGTTCTCTTGTACGCTTTTTTCTTTTCTTGTTGGGCTGCTTGAATTTCATCATTCCACCACGCAACACCAGACTTTCTTCCTACCACTGCCATACCACACACTTCAATTGCAGTTTTAACAATGATATCCCGTAACAAAGTCCACGGACCCTCTATATCTTTATTGCTTATAAGCGCTTCCCAAGTTGCCCTATCTATGCGTTCGTCTAACCTATTTTGAAACTCTATTCGCACTTCCGGTTTTTGTAAATTTGCAAACTTTATTCGCGTTTGTTTCGTTTTTTTTGTTTTCTTTCTTCTCGATCCCCGCCCTAAGTTTATTTTGGAGACTAAAAGGTAATGATCGGTATTGCATTCGGAACACCTCATGACTCTTGTATCTTTGACTAGTTCCCTTAGTCTTTCATCCTCAATAACGAACTCAATTATACTGCGGTTATTTCCTTTACACCAGGTGTACGTGTGGATCATTTTATGTCGAAACCAAGTATTTGTAATAAATAGGCCCTTTTCTAAACATAAGCTAACTAACTTTTCCCCGTTATAATTTTTTCTTGGATCCCCAAATTTACCTACTACCCTTTCTGTGTCTGTATCTTGACGTTGGACGTCGACTCATCCGATCATATCTCCTAGCAGAATTATTCTTTCACCTTGATCGCAAGTACTGATTGTATCATTTAAAGTGTCCCAGAAGGCGTCTTTGACTTCTCACGGATAGCTATCAACTGGGGAATAGTACGCTATGATAAATAATCTTCTGATTCCTACCTTCATTCTAACCCACAGCAATCTGGGCGATACATATCCTTGATCTTTGAGATGCTGTCTTGCTTTTTCATTCATAATCAAACCGACCCCCTTGAATACCATGTGATTCACTATCTGCTCCTGTCCATATTTCAAAACCGCCTTTCAACACCCCATTTTCTATGTTTCTACTCTCGCAACCCTTTTTTTTTCGTCTCAGGTACACATTGAATATCTAGTTTCCTTACGTGCATAGTTTCTCATAGTTCTCTTACTTTAAGATCATTCACTCCTCTAGCATTTCAAACACCCAGTCACCATTATAAGCTTGAAAAAATGTCGTTAATGAGCGTCAACCTCTGCCAATGATAATGATTCTTGTAGATCTTACAAAAAATATAACCACATTTAATTGCCATAATCGGTATGAATGAAATCGAAGAAACAAAATGGCGACGCAAGAGCCACCGGTAGCGATTTTCCCAAGATTTTTGTTTAAAATCACAAAAATTTATTAGTAAATTATGTGTTATTATTTATTTAAATATATATATATACATAATTAATACATCATTTAATTTATATTTTATATTGCACGTTTATTCAGAAAGAAATCGGAAACATTCGGAACGAACATAAACTAGGGAGACACAGGTGGAAATTCGGAATAAGCTATTGAGACACTGCGACATTTATTCGGAAAGGTTCAGAACGAAGTAAACGCAGTGGGAAACTTTGGCAAAAGTTCAGAAAGGCGTCGGAAACCTTCGGAAAGAGAAAGCGTTCGAAAAGAAACGGAAGCAAAGTTCACATAGAAATCGGAAAGGATCGGAACGGAACTTCGTTTCCCACCCTTTCCGTTTCTTCCGCTAGGATATGAGCACTAAACATATATTAAACTTATATTTACACTTCTACATTTAATTATAAGCAACAGCGCATACTAAGCACCATTTTGAATTACGTCTCTCATCGACAGAGGCTCTACTACTCGACTTGGTGCTACCACTTATGATTAGTTTTGCCTTGCCGACAGGTCGGAAGCGAGTGACAGGTGAGCCGGAAACGACCAGAAGATAAACCGGTGGATGTACTGTAAAGTTGACAAGAGTTGTAACTGGCGTATTTCTGCACGTCTATTTTTGTTGTTGTGAATTATGGTAATTTATAGGTAATTCATAGTACCGTATCGCTGTGGATAACTGTTCATAACTAGTCAGTCAATTGTAAACTCGTAAAGCTAGCACTGAATCGTAAAGCGCAGGCTCAGCAGCTAGAAAAGTATTCTTGCTCAAAGTGCAATGGTTGAAAAAAAAAATTTATTCAAAGCAACAATAAGTTTCGAAAAATGTGTGAAGGTAAAGTAATTGATGAACTAAATAAATATAGCAGCTTTACCAAAAAATATAAGCACCATTTTTTTACAAAAAATGTTGTAAAATAGTATGGCACTTGGGCTAAAATATTTCTAATGCTAAAGGAAATATTGATACCGAATTTCATGCTTTTGAGCAATTTGAACATATATAATTTAAGTGTACCACTTGGACTAGGTTTTGAAACGTCATCCACGACAGCAGCTCACTGCTTGTACGAACTGGCAATTCATGATGACATGCAGGATGAAGTGCGAAAGGAAATTTTTTCTCAGCTCGGAGAAAAGGATGATCTCACTTATGATAGTCTGAATGAGATGCCTTATCTTCACAAAGTTGTTTGCGGTAAGTGTTCCAATACGGATTCTTAAATTTTTCCTGTTGTCTTACGAAGAAAACTTGCTGCGAATTCCATCTCGGTGGTTTCCACTTTATGTTATAGAGGAAGTAAAAATAAAAATATATAAGTAGATCGATCAATTTGTTTCAAAAGAAGAAGTCTTTTCTATTCTTAAATCATAACTTTGAATTATGTTAATGAAAACAGTTTTTCTGTACATGAGAAACAGATTTCTCATATACCATAAATGACCAAAACTTGCTTACCCTTCAATAAAATGTATTAATATTATGGGTCAATCGAATCGTTTAAAATCAATAAATATTTTTCATTCTTGCAGAAACTTTGAATTGTGTTAATGAAAAAATCTTTGCTCTAAAATCCGATTTTTCAAATATTTAAATAGCCAGAACTTTGTTACTCATCAATAACAAGTATTAAAAGAGCTGGGGACATGAGCTAAGTAAGGTCATCGCCGGCTACTATTTTCTTCGAAAATATAGTGAAATATATGACTTGTGTTGTATGCCTGGATTCAGAAAATAATAAGCTGCAACGAGCATCTGTCAAATTTTCATAAACATTTATTATATTAAAAATATGCTTGGTCAAAGTTACCCTACTTTCGAAAACTAATTTCTCTGCTTGTAATGATTATTTCACAAATTTTCGAAATGTTGGATCTAGATTGATATTTTATCTACAAATTAATGTATCTAATAAAAAAATTATCTCGAATAAATATGAAAAAACAGGTGCCAACGAAGTGTCTGCCTGGAGTAAATTCAAGGCAAGTAACTACGGATCCTGGCGGCCAAATATTAAGGAGACCTTTAGGCACGCCCAAGCTATTGTACTCACTACAATGCATACCCTTAACCTCACCCCGGAAAGTTCTAAGACCTAAGGTCGCAATACCTACGCTAACTGTAATCTACATCTGGCACCACTCTCAAGAAAACCATCTCAGATTCATTTCTGAATTTTCTCTTTAGCCACCAAAGAAATGTACGAAATGTTAAAAGTTCCCAAAAATACTTCTCTGACGTTCAACGAATTTGCATGTTTCTTGAAATTCTGATTGGAATGATATATACCTTTAGGTGTCACTTTTATCATAAAAATTGAACATAATGATCGAAAAATGAAAAGAACACAAGCTTCCTATTTTGGCAATCGAATGTCAATAGCAAAAATTTTGATTGAAATTTCTTCATCTGTCACAAAAATAGTTTCTATTATAGGGATCTTTTTTTCATTTGTCGAAGAATCATTTGCAAGCCGAGAAAGTTGTCTTTAAAAGAAGGGCAACTTTGATCAACCATATTTTTGATAACATCAATATTTATTCAAATTTTATTAATGCAATATCTAGCTTAATCTTATGCGAATCCAGGCATACCATATAAGCGGGGTGGCGACTTGACCGGGAAAGACCAAGAAATAACCGGGAACTTTATTGCCCGGGAAAAAGCCGGGAAATGACCGGAAATTTAATTTAAAACCCGGGAATTTATTTCTGATTGCAGGAAAATTTAAGTTTTGATTATTTTAATCATTTTTGTCAATTTAGAAAAATGGTTTCTGCTTTATCTACAGTCGCAGATTTTTCAGATTACCTCTGTTTACTCTAATTAAAGCATAATTTATTATTGAATTTTTATGATTTTCCATTATAAGAAAAACCTTCTGCAAGTTCTGCAAGATATCCAGTGAATAGTTGGAATTAAATTACTCAATATATACTAGAAAAACAGTGTTTTGTATTGTAATCTTACTTTTTTATTGTGAAATTATAGTTACAAACGGAGAAATTAGTCTTCGAAAGTAGGGTAACTTTGACCAAGTATATCTTTAATATCATCAATATTTATTAAAATTTGACAGATATTCCTACTACGTTATTTATTTACGAATCCAGGCATACCAGATAAGTTATAATTGTCCACAATACTTCCAGAAAAAATAGATGCGAGATTTTCAAACAAATTTTGAAATTACGAAAATGATCCATTTGAATTTTCGACTAATCAAAATATTTCATTGGGATAGTTTCGAAGTATACTTGATATGTAGTGAAGATTTGGATTTAGGTTTCTCAATGCACTAGAAAAAGTGCATTGGAGTTGAAAAAATTCAAGTAGATTATTTGAAACGTTTGAAACTTTATTTCGACTTCGTGCGGCTATTTTATGTGTAACCATTGTTAATAATTATAACGTATGTGGTATGTTTATACTGTTAGTTTTTTGTATTGGGACATTTATTCACGGTAGTGCTAAATCGGTTAAGTTTAATTGTGACGTTTAAATTTAAATACCGGAATATGAATTAGACAACGAGGTTAACAACATGTTTTCGAAAAATTGCTTTCACACCCTTGTTGTTCTTTTTTGAAATTGAAAATGAAGCGATTTTTGTACCTGAAACCGGCAACACGGTGTAGGTATTCTGTCCATTGTGTACTGAGAGCCAGTCACCAGGCCACGCTACAGTACCGGCAGCAATGTTTGCGACTAGAATTTAACACCTCTTTCATCTTTTCATACATTAATATTTATTTGTATTTATTCACGTGTTGAAAAATTAAGAATTAGGAACTGTGCGCAGCAACCCGACCCACCCCCTCTCCCTCTCTCTCCTTATCATCGCACTGTACATTTTGTTGGTGAGTTACGAAAAAGATTCAAACTTCCTGACCAGCCGTGCCTAAGCTACGAAGACAGGCTAGTCGCAAACATTTCTGTCGGTATTGTAGCTAAGCCCGATGACTGGCCCTCAGTACTTGATGGCCAGAGTCATGAAAAAGCTCTCGGTACGAACGGGTATAATTGCCTTTAGAATATTTGGTAAAAATATTACATCAAACAATTCATCCTTGTAGACGTACTTTGTAGGGGACTAAACCCCGAGTCGTTTGAAGCACCTTAAATTTGAAGGAGCCACATTGCACAAAAGCCAGTCTCGGTTTTTGCTGGTTTATTTTCCCAAGTCTTTTGGTTTCTTTCAAATCGTGTTGAGTTGCGGGGATCATCAGTTTATCGTTGATCAGCTCCAGAAAACACTTCTCTGGGGCTTCCTCCCGAATATCTGGTATAACGAAAAATCAAAGATTATTTTTCTTGAGGAGCCTCTCCAGCTGCTAGACTTTGTTGCCGACATGTTTTCTTCGACAGTCGACTATTGTTGATATCGCTGCTAGATGGGACTTTCGAACTTGTGATAATCACAGAAATTTCCAGAATCCTAGCCAGAAAATTATTCTAGTGTGCACGTCAAAAAATACTTTCCTTGAGTTATCAGATTCTCAAGAGATTTTCAACTGCAACAAACACTCTGCATCGCCCCGCATTGAACTATAATCACAAAATATTAATCCTTTCGCCCAACCCGTTGCAATAAATTGTACAAATAAGCGAAGCCATACATTATGTAATCTACTTACGTCGGACGTAGATATTTTTTTCAAGAGTAAGGGTTTCTTTGGCCTCAGAATTTTTTGAAATATCGACATACTGATTATAATATATGCAGACGCTAATATTATACTGGCTGGCACCTTGTCAGATAGAAACAGGAAACTGTGTGTACGGTCAAAGTGCGTCCCACATTCAGTGTGTGTTAACATCTGTCAGCGAGTTCACTTCCATGGTCATTCGTCATCACACATTGTTGACAGAATATGATTTGCAGAAAATGAACAGTTTTTATCTGACCCATCTTGACTCTTCTGAGTCCCTTCAATTACTTTAGAACAACCGCCCAAACAAGAGGAGAACGAGACATTTTGGAGAGAAATCTACAAAGTCTAGCATCCACTGTATGAAGACACGGAGAACATAGATAGCTTCAAGGAGCTGTGCAATTCTCTCATAAAAACTAAGGGGAAATGCCCACCTATCACTATCGAAGAGGTGAAAACCTCATATGTTAAGTCGGAAGAGCCTATTCTGAAATAGCTGGTGAAAGAACACACAGTGCTCCTCCCGAAGACGGGCAACTTGTCTGAGCCTAAGAATTACAGGCCAGTAACTTGTCTAAACAGGCTGTATAAGATCTTCACACCTATCTTAAATGATAAGATTGTTCGCACAATTGGACCTGTGTGGCAAGAAATGTACGAACGAAGTGGCTCAAAGAAAGGCGTAGCAGGATGTCGCGAGACGCTGCTCATCGATAGGCGCATCTGCAAGGACGCAGCATCCTACCAGCGCTACCTGTCGATGTCCTGGATTAACTACCGGAAAACTTTCGATTCAACCTCACATACACTTATCATTTGTCTGTTGGAAAGCTTAAAGGTTCATCCACACATAGTAAGTGCATAGAGAGATTGATGTTGCTCTGAAAAACCAGATTTACCATCTCATCTGGAAAACATCGTGTGACAAATAACACCGTCACATTTCAGAGATGTGTCTTTCAGGGCGACACCATGAGCCCGCTCCTCTTTTGCCTGACATTATTAACACTATCTTTCGCACTTCGCATTTCCCAGGGGTACTTCTGCGGCAAACCTGTTTATCGAAAGCATAAGGTTACTCACGTATTTTACATGGATGATTTCAAAAGCTATGCTAGAAATGCAGAGCAAATAAATCTAGCCCTTAGGATTTTCGAGATTTACACTTAGGAAATTGGAATAGAGTTTATGTTAGAAAAATGCGCCAAGATTGATTTAAATCGAGGGCAACTTACTGGCGTTCCCGGGGACCCTAAGTTCGTCGACAGAAGCGCTATACGACATCTCGGCGCTGCAGAAACCTATCCATATCTGGACGTACTACAGAGCCGCGTTCAGGACGTAACATCTATAATGAATGCTGCCCGATGCACATACAAACGTCTTATTTTACAGATTTGGTCTTCCGAACTATCGGCAAGAAACACGAAGAAGTGGGGAACGGAGCGTTTTTGTACAAACCAGCCGTGAAGGCTGCTGAAACACTTGGGCTTGACTTCAATATCAGGGGTGAGCACAATGCATCAAAGATTATTCATTTCGAGTACTCACTCCTGAAGGTCCGGTTGAAGAAAGCATAGGACAAAAACTTCTGCGAACAGCTGCTTGACAAGCGGATGCACGGCATCTTCCACAGAAATGCGAAGGATCAGTCGATGTCGTTCGAACTAACGTTTTGTTTCCTTGAATCATCCGAATTGAAGTCATGTACGCAGGGTTTCATTTTGGTGTACCACGACGATGTATCCTAGGTGAGCACCCTGAGCACCTAGGATACATACTATCTGTTTGTACAACTCATGCCAGAGCGACGTGCATTCAAAGGCCGAACATACTGGAACTAAATATTTTTGACAATTGTTTATGTCGCGCACTCAAGGCCTGACATAGTTCTCTTTTACAAAGATAATTCAAAGAAAAACATCATGTGCGTCCTAAACTACGACCCAAGACAGATTTATGTGTAAACAATTTATTTTCTCTTATATGTAATGTCGTGAAAAAGTTTGCAGACATCTATTTTGCAATAGGTTGAACTAGTAGCCTAGTTTTAATAATAATAAACTGTAAATTTTCTTTCAATTATTGCATGAAAGGTTGTAAAAGTACCCGTTTTATGGGCATAAATGAAAGGCCTTATTGCTTCCTGTGGTCACCCATCTCACGGTCGTGAAACGTGGCCACAGGTGTGATTTACCGCGGTTCTACTGGGAACCAGTATCGTTTATATGGATGGCAGTTTCTCCCTGTGGAACCCTGCAGTGCTCCTTTAACCATGAATATCATTTACCGCAGTTTTACTGGGAGCCGGTGTCATTTTCATAGATGGCCGTTGCTCCTAGTGGGACCCTGCGGTGGTTGTTTAAACTTTTTTTAAATTATACATATATACACTACCGGTCAAAATTGTGGGACCACCTACAAAATTTGTATTAAAATCACGCTCGTCTTTAAAAGCGTCTATCTCCGTGGAAAATTGAGCTAGAAATATTTTTAAAAAATCGTTAGAAAGAATATAAAATTTCGCGTCGATTGAGCTATTGCTGAAGTATTTTTGTTGAATAGAAGTCGAGACAGCGTGTGAGAAAGATCGATGTAATTTCAGATTTTGACGAATTTTCATTTCTCAAATTCAACTCGCTGCATGCTTTAGGGAAGTGACAGGAAAAATTTGGAACTTTGCTCAAATGAAGCCTGAGGTCTCAGCTTTAAATTAAGACCAAGAACACTCAAAACTTCTTATTAGTTTTCGAGTTAGGACTTTATTTCTTAAGCGACGCACGAAAGGTTTTTGATGCGGCGGATCGACACAAATTTTGTAGGTGGTCCCACAATTTTGACCGGTAGTGTATATATATACGTATACCGGACTTGCATGTTGGTGGCAGAAGTGAGAACGTGTTTAGTGACAGGTGGTGAGAGGATTTTACGAAATTTGTGTGGAAGGTGTGAGTGGAGTGCGAGGGTGGAAGCCTAGGAGATGAGTAGGGTTGTGTGGGGTGAATTGGGGTGATAAAAAGTAATTTTTCAGTGTAGGTGTGAGGTGGGATTTAGTTAGATAGAGAAAGTAAGGTTAGGTTGGCAAGAAGTCGGTGGAGTTTGTGGTCAGGAGTTTTGGGCCTTCGAGGGGTCAAGGGTGGTTCTCGCAGAGTTGGTGGATGTTAAGGGAGAGAAAGGGGTGTCTGCAGGGGCTGTGAGGAATTGAAAAAAAAGAAAAAAAATAAAGGGAAAATTTGGCGGCGATAGACGGCAGCATTCGTCAGAGACATCTGTCGGTTGCAGAGGGTACTGCATGGAGAGGTCCCAGTTACCGGCGGCAGAGCGGGAGGTGGGCAGTGAGAGTGCTGGCAGTGCTAGTAGTGAAATTGACGAGGAGGAAATTTTCCAAGTGCCACGACGACCCACAGCGCGTGGTCCGGTGTCGAGTGGCACGTCGGTGAGAGGGAGAAAGTGGAACGGTGGAACGAAGGAAGTGAGAAGGTAAGGGAGAGAACGTCTAATGCAAGTGACGAGGAGGATCTCTTGAAGAGGAAGAGAGACAGCCAAGAGAGTCTGGAGAAAAGCGAGGTAGAGAGTCCGTTTAAAAAAAGCGGGAGAACACGTAGGTCACCCCCCCCCCACAATGGAGGGAAAGTCGGAGAAGGAGGCTCTCGGGATGCTGTTAGGTGAGATCAGGGGGCTAAGGGAGGACGTAAGGGGGACTAAGGAGCAGATGGAAGTTATGAGGGAGGACTTGAGAATCATAGATGAGAAATGGGAAAAGGGAAAAGGAGGTGAAAGAGCTGAGGGAGATAGTAAAAGGGTTAGAGAGGAAAAGGAAAGAAAAATAAGTGAAAATGAAGCAGATTGAAGAGGAGATTAGGGTGTGGAAGGAAAGGACGGAAAAAAGGCTTGAGAAGGTGGAGGGCATGACGAAAATGAAATTAGGAGCTGGGGTAGGGGGGAGGTGCGAGATTACAGGTATTTTGGAAAGGTAGAGAATATGATAGAAGAGAAAGTGGGGGAGCGTAGTATCGAAAAGGAGGAGAGGGTGGATAGGGAAAGGATAAGGGCAATGGAGTTGAGATTGGAGAGAAAAGAGAAGGCAGACAGGAGAAATAATATTGTGATAAGAGGGTTGGAGCTAAAGAGCGGGGAAGAAAGGGAGGGTGTGGAA
Source organism: Andricus curvator (assembly GCA_932195095.1). Lineage (NCBI taxonomy): Eukaryota > Metazoa > Arthropoda > Insecta > Hymenoptera > Cynipidae > Andricus > Andricus curvator. Next base: position 75,418 of record CAKNYM010044283.1, on the reverse strand, counting down.
GCGCTGCTAAAGAGTATAGGGTGGGTTAAAGGCATGTTAGGGAAAGTTAAGTTGGAGGGGAGAAAGGAAAAGGAAGTGGCGGTTGTGGAGTTGGAGAGCTGGGAAGAAAAGTTGGGGGTGATGCGAAATAAGAATAGGATAAAGGATAAGGGAGTTTTCATCGATGACGATTTAACGGGAAAGGGAAGGGATGTGCAGAGAACGCTGTACGACAGGGCTAGCAGGGATAGGAGTGAAGGGAGATTGGCGAAGGTAGGATATCGGAAAATAAAAGTAGACGAGAAAATGTGGGTGTGGGACGAAGAGGAAGAGGTGTTGAAGGAAGTGCAGGGGAATTTGTTTGGTAGGAAGTAGGGAGGTGGGGGTAATGCAGGGCAGAGGAGTAGTGAAGGTGCTGTACTGAAACGAAGCAGGGGTAAAGAAGAAGGATGAGGAGTTCTGGAGGTATATCCAGGAACTTGATGTTGTGGGACTGGTAGAGACGTGGGTGGAAAGAAAGGAATGAGATACAATAGAGCCAAAGCTGCCAAGGGGGTATAGGTGGAGACTCCAGGAGGCGGTCAGAGTGAAGAAGAAAGGAAGGGCTAATGGGGGAATTATAATGGGGGTTAGGGATGGATTAGAGGAAGAAGTTCATGGAGAGGAAGAGGGCCTTTACAGGGAAGGGAAGAGCTTCGAAAGGAAATCGAAGGATAAGATAATAAATAAGGAGGGGGACATTCTAAGGGACTGTATTGAGGATATAGGCTGGGCGGTGGCTAATGGTATGGCAGGTGGGGACGAAGAGGGAGAATACACATATGTAAGTGAGGTGGGGTATCGGTGAAAGACTATGTGGTCATGAATATGCAAGGATCGGCGGAGACGGACAAATTCACAGTAGAGGGGATGGTGGAATCACGCCATCAGCCATCAGGACTGTGGATAAGAGGGGAGGGTGGCGGAAGGCAAGGTGGGTAAGAAGTCTCGATAGGGAAGAGGGTGACGTGGGCGAGGGAAGCTATAGAGAAGTATCAGGAGCAGTTAGGAAAGGTACGCTTCGAAGGAGAGTCGGTGGAAGAGATATGGGAGTATCTGAAAGAGAAGGTGAAAGGGTGTGTGCAAAAGAAGGTATTTAGAAAGAAGAAGAAAGGGATGGTGAAGCCGTAGTGGGATAGGGAATGTAAAAATATGAAAAGGAAGGTGAACAGGAAGTACAGGAAGTGCAAATAGGGTAATGAGAAAAGGGAGGAGTACGTAGAAATAAAGAAGGGGTTCAGATTAATGTGTAAGAAGAAATAACAGGAAAAGGAGAAAGATCTGGAAGAGGAGTTGGTAAGTGTTTCAGGGCTCAGATTCACGGAAGAGAGATGATGGGATAAGAAGAGCGAGGAAGGCAGAGGGGAAGTATTTGAATGGCGAAGAGATAGAGGAACAGATAAGGAAGTTAAGAAGGTCAAAAGCAGCAGGGTTGAGCGGGGTAGAGAACGAAGCATGGCTGCTTAGTACACAAGAGGTTAGGGAGAGGCTGAAGGAGGTAGTGAAGAAAGTATGGAGAGGGGAGGGATTCCCAGGAGGGTGGAGAGAAGGGTTAATGGTGCCACTGTATAAGAAAGGAGATAGGGATAGACAAGAAAATTATAGAGGGATTACGCTAATGAATACGGTGTATAAAGTATACGCGATGGTGGTTGCGGAGAGGCTTTGGAATGATGTCGAGGGGAAAGGAATATTGCCGGAAATGCAGGCGGGCTTTAGAAGAAAAGGAAGGAGGAAGAGGAGTGGAGAAGGAAAGATTGTAAATAGGAGAGGAAGTAGATATAAGTAATCTTTAAATATTGTAAATAGTAGATAAGCATTAGGTATTAGCCGCAGAAGCAGAGTTTCGCAATGCGAGGCATTGCGAGAAAGTAGGGACATGCGAGCGAGGCGCGGCGAGGCGAGGCGAAGCGAGGCGAAGCGAGGCGAGGCGAAGCGAGGCGTGGCGAAGCGAGGCGAAGCGAGGAAGGCAAGGCGATAAGAGCGTGCGGTTTTAGAAATAAGGTATGGATGGATGTTAGTTTTTAAGGGTTAGTTTTAAGAAAATTCTGTAAAAAATGGAAGTGTAAGCAAGTCAATTTTTTAAGTCCAGCGGGCTGAAAAATAATCGTTTATCTAACTATATATATACCGGATAACTTGAGCTCATTCCGATTAATTCCGTCCCATTCCGAATGCACTATGAATGATTCCGCAGTTATCAGAATCCAATGCCCATTCGGTATGTATTCGCCAGATAACTCGAGCTCATTCTGACTCATTCCATCTTATGACGCGAGTACATTCCGAATGATTCCGAGCCATCCCGCCATTCAGTATTAATTTTTCTTTAACTTACGTTTCAAGCGCAAAGTAGCAATTATATGGTATTACAATCGAACTGGAATCATTCTGACTGTTGGCGGAATGGCTCGGAACCATTCGGTATGTATTTGTATGTATATGTATTTGTGTCACAAATGAACTCGCGTCATTTACCAGATTCAAAGGGAATGAGAATTTCATTCGGACCAATGCGAAATCATTCTGACTGACTGTGGAATGGCACGGAATCTTTCAGAATGAACTTGCGTCACTTAACTGATTCAAACAATAGAATTTTCATTCTTGTTCAATTGGAATCATTTGGAATAAGGGATGAATGGCATGGAATCATTCGGAATAAGCTCGCGTCATGCGGTGAATTCATACAAAATGATAATTTTCGCTACGGAGTCCTTCGGACTGAGAATAGAACACAATGGAACCATTCATAATGTGCTTGTTTATTGTGCCGGATTCAGAGGCAATGAAAATTTTATTCAGATTGTTTGATAATCATTCTGATTGAAGTACGGAATCATTAAATGCCATTCGGAATGAGATTTTGTTCTCAAACGGATTCAGATGGAATGAAAAGTTCGTTCAGACTTTCGCAGAGTCAATCGGAATTACTGCGCAATGTCTGCGGACTCATTCCGAATGAACTTGATATACCAATTCGAACTAAAAAAGAATTAATCGTAATCAATTGGAATCATTTGGACTGGATTTAGCTTTCACTCCGAATTTCAGAATCAGTCACTTTTGCGCATGTGATTCAATTTCATGCGAAATTCAGAACAGATTTTTCTCAGCATATAATTAAAATTAATAAAATAAGAGTTTTTGGTACCTATAAGGAAATATAATCTTAATACATAAGGCATTTTGTAATTAGCCATTACTTTCTTAACAAATTTTATAAATGCCTATCATTCTGTACCGCACTTGTTGATATAGAATTTTTGTTGTAATTTGATGAGCAATAAACTATATTATACTATACTATGCTATACTGTACTGTACTGTACTATAATATACTATACTATACTACAATCAGTGACATAACCTAGTATTTAAATTTAAACTTGAGCGCTACCGCAGACGAATTTCCATATAACAAAAAAACTAAGAGTATGTACAGAGATTCTAGTAACACAAAATAACTGTTCAGACAACGTCCTTTGAACTGATGCTTCATCTTCAAGTTGTTCTTCCGCGAGAAAACCAAATGTTTACAAAAACTGTTTATTTCTTTAGTTTTCAAGGGGGTAAATATACATGATAATAGTACATAATTGAATAACTTTGTTGACATTAAGAGACAATTAAATGAAAAACTTTCAAACAAATGATATACCTTCCATCATAAATGGGGAGAATGTAAGCATTTAAATTTTATGGGTAAACTATGAGCCCTAACAAAAAATGGATAAAAGCGATTTTGTGGGTCTTTCTAACCCTAGAAGTCCACACATATTTGAGCACTTATCGAGTCTATACTTGGATTCACTGGCTCCCATAAACATTAAGATATGCCTTACGCCCCACACAAATATTTTTGTCAATCATGATAATCATAATCTTTTCTTGGGGATGTCTAAAGTACCCCAAGTACTAAAGTAGTTTAAAAAGAAGTTTTTATATAGATTACAAACAATTTTTTGCAAAAATAGGCCAGAGAAAAAAAGCTTCAAATTACTGAAATAGTTTTTGTTGTTTTGATTGTAAAAAAATGCCTTCTAGGGTTTTGAAGTTGATGTGTTAGAGAATCGGGGGAAAAATATGTCGCCTTTATTGCTTTCAGAAGGTTGACTTTTTGGTCTCCACACTGGGGTTTAGTGGCCCCCACTCACTTTTCGTGTTTATCTTGTTCCGTGCCCAGAAACTGACTGACGATGGGAACCGTCTGGGTCCGTTTTCAGATACCTAACAAAATTTATATTGGGTTGAGAGATTGATCTTTACCTTTGTCAAAAAGAGAAAGTCAAATAAAAGAGTGCTGGGGTCCAATGGCCTCCCGTGTGGACTTTTAGGGTTGAGGAAGAAAACTATACTGTTGGACTTTTTATCATATTTAGAATTCTGTAGCTATAGATTTAAATTTTTTTATTGTTATGGAATTTCCCCTATTTAACAAAAAATGCTACGAGTATTATAAAAAAACTTTACAGGCGATTTCGTAGGTCTTTTTTAGGGAAGAAATTTTTCTGTAGACATTTTATCGTAGCTCGCGTAGTTTAGTTGTAAAGTTAAATGATTCATTGTGTTAATTTTGTTTGTATTGTTAATACCATAAGTAATAGTGTTAACAGGCTGGCTAACGAATTTAAACTGATTTTTTAAACCACAAAAAAGTTTAAGAAAGGAAATTCTGATTATAAAATTTCTTCAAAAGTTATTGTGCCGTCAGACTATGGACATCCAGAACGACAGATATACATTTGTTCTAAATCAGGGGGTCTCAAAACGTCGAGAATCGATAAAAACTTGATAGGTCTAAATTCACTTGAATCTAATACCTTCTATCCTAAACGATGAGAAGGTAATAATAATAATAATAATATTAATAATACTATTTAATTTATGCAGAAACTTTAAGGAAGTATCCACCTGTGTCGTTGCTGAATCGAGTATGCACTAAAGATATACAGTTACTGGACACTGACATAAAGATTAGAAAAGGCATAGACATCGTCATTCCAGTGCTTGGAATTCACAGGGATCCTGATATATATCCTGACCCAATGAAATTCGATCCTGAAAGGTTTAATGAAAAAAACACAGTTTCGAGACATCCTTATACCTTTTTGCCTTTTGGCGAAGGACCCAGAATATGCATTGGTAAATTGTATTCATGAATATTGTAATAATTGTCCCACCTACAATAAATATTTAATACTAAATTAATCAGGTAAACAAAAAATGATTTTAAACATTTTAGGAATGAGGTTCGGATTAGCGCAAGTCAAAGTAGCTATAATTAGCGCATTAAGAAACTGCAGGGTTTCCTTAGGACCAAATACACAAGTGCCACTTCGCATTGATCCAGAAAAAATGGCCTATACATCTAAATGCGGCATTCATCTCAAAATGGAATTGTTGTGAATTTATATATGTATAACATGTAGGATTAGTACTCGTATGTCACGTGAGACCCACATTTCACAAAGAAGAGATACATGGCTGAACAGTCTTTGATGATCTGAAATACATATAATTGGCAAGAAAAAAAAAAGAAAAAGTGTAATAAACAATATTGCATTTTACTAATTCAGTTATTGCGAATATAAGTATAGTCATAATAAATAAAACAATTCTAAAATAAATAAAAATTTATTTTCGAGCATGTTTCATTCCCTGCCCCTATCAATATATTAATGGATTATGTTTGAATTTCAAGCACAACACACTTGTTGCTAACGTGTTACTGTCCTGTATGCTTCCTCAGTGATTATATGTTACGAATAAGATATTTAGTGGTATGTTTCTATTCCAGTGGGCAATAACTAATAGTATCGCATGGGATCACAGTGTTACAAGCGTAGTGAGTAACATTCACCACCTCAGAACGGTCACATTCCAGTAATATATACGTCCATGACCGGCGAATCCATGTGCGAATTTTCCTCGGCACCCAGAGTGAGACCGTTGTCCCAAAGTCGGGCCAACTTTCCCAAAAGATCGGCCGACCTAGCGAAATGAGAACTACGGGAGTATTGTCCCATCAAACGTTGCCAAGGTTGTGGCGACTTTGGCAGCTAGAGTTGCGCCTCCTTTTGTAATTATAAGAAGCTTGCGTCAGCCCTATAAAGAGAGACTGATCGACTGTTTGTCCAAGCATGGCTCGACCATCGGTTAAACTATGGGAAATCTATCTCAGACGAGTAATGCCGACTCTTGGACCAACTCTGGCCAAAGTCGGTCATAGTTGGCCCAACCTTCATATTAACAACTTAGATATTGTTAAACAAAATTTATTTTATAATAACTATCCGAATAACTTTCTTGACAAACATATTAATAGAAGATTAAAATAATTGGAGACTAGGGACTGGGTCCATAGTAATACTGGAAGTAATGTTGAGGTGGCTAATGTCAAGAAAGAAATCATATCGATTCCATTTTTATAGGCACACTTTCTGAAAATATTAACAGACTTCTTAGAAATTACAACATTAAGACCATCTTTAAAGCAGATCATAAATTTGATAAATATATTAAATTAGGTAAGGATAAACTAGAACTTTTAGACCAATGTAATGTAATTTATAGAATCACTTGTTCTTGTGGTATCACTTACATCGGTGAGACTAGTCGTTCTCTTTAATTTAGAGTTAAGGAAAATAAGAACAACATTAGACTAGCCGAAAAATATCACAAAGCTATCAGTCAACATTTAGTACAAAAACACTCATGTGACTCTAATGCTATAGAATGGAATGATTTTGAGATCTTACGCAAAGAAAATAATTATTTTAAACGTGCTTTTGCTGAGATGGTTTTTATTAAAAAGGAAGGCGATAAAGCCATGAACTTAATTTCAGATTTGAAATCTTTTAATGAATCTTACATGATGATTATCGATTTTTTTCATTAATTTTATGTCTGAAATAATTTACAATTCTTCCTTTCAATTCTTCGAATGTTTATTTATTTATTTAACTATTTATATGATAATTGTAAAAAATTAACTTTTATGCCGAATTTAAAAAAAAACTGTGAATTTAATATCTCAATTTGTATGTACGCTCCTGATTCACTTACATTGTATACCATCTAATAGAAATTAGTCTGAAGTAATTTATAACTCTTTTTCTAACTCTTCATCGGTTTATTTCATTATGTTCGTAATATGTTGTGACATTAGCTCTTATGCCGAATTAAAAAAAAATGTGAATTTAATATCCCATCTGAATTTTTTATGCGAGCCCCTGTTTCACCGACATTGTACACCAGGCCTGTCCAAGTAGAGGAAAACTGCTCATTCACCACTTGTGCAATTTCTACCACCACGGGCCTCTACTTGCCTCTAGAAGGGCGTGGTAGTGGTTCGAGGCACGTGACGTGTGACATAGTTTGAAGAATCCAGGATCGCAGATACGTTTTAAAGTAGGTGCTTTGGGGCGACTAAGTTGAAATATAATCTTTTTATTTTAATGCTGTAAAATGAACCTCAAATGAAACAGAAACGTTTACTGACATCCTGCGGTGAAAAATTTAATGTTTCTTATGACAGGAATATGATTTTATTAATAATGCAACAATTGAAAAATATAAATGGTAATTATATTATTACATTATACTTTACAGGAACAAATAAAGGCAATGTATAAGCGCCACAACTTTAAAGAGGAGTGTTGAATGATCCTCAGTTCAAATGATTTTGACCATTTCTTTGCAAAGTATAAGCCGATATTTTATAAAATGCCGAAATCATAACAGTTCATACATTGATTTTGAGTTTATTGTAATACAGTTATGAAGTGTAGAGAATGTGATTGCCTTTTTTATTTTGTACTCCAGGGGAATTAAATATTTCAATTTAAAAAAAGGCCTTAAAATTCTCTATTGCAATATACTTCTTAAAGCTGAAAATTTCGCTGCGTTGTCTCTCTAAAAAAAGGTTTATGCAATTAATGGGTTTTACGGGGATTGCGCCCTCTGCGCTTAGAGTAGACTTTTTCAAATTGATTTAGAGATAAAATTTACAATAAGTAGATTTTAGACCTGCAACTGCTGAAACTGAGCATTAATGACTCTCACGTATCCCAGGTAGGTTCACTTTGTATAACACTGATAACTATCAGGTGCATCGTAACGCGTTTTTGGGAACTGAAGTTCCCAGTGGGACTTAATGGGTTAAGCTTAAGCCTGAAGCTTAAGGATTTACAGATTTGTCTTGCAACAAAAAAAGCAAAAAGTTTATTTCAAAATCAGTCGCCCTAGAACACCTTCCGAGATACTGCGTATCTACGGTACTGGATACCTCCCTTCCATTTCAGAGAGCGACCACCTCCCCAAGCCTCCGAGGCTGAGCGGAGGGAACTGGTGGTGGAAATTGAACATGTGGTGAGTGAGAAGTTTTCCCCTACTTGGGCAGGCCTGTTGTACACCATCTAATAGAATTTGTCAGTGCTCGTGCAATCAAAAATGGAGCTGGAGGTGGATTTCCGGTTTCACACCAAAATTTTATTATTTATTATTTAATTTAACAAAAACTATACCCGCTTATTTACATAATAATTCTCACTCCTATTTTTATTACAGATCTTGTTAAATACATACATACATAGATTAGCAGTTCGAACTCGAAAGTTCATTGCCTCACTACCCGATTCGGGTAGTGTTTCTAGGTGGATATTTACTACCAATGTGGGCCCACCAGACCCACGACGGGCCAACAGCACGCAGAATTTCCTGAACGGTCACCCATCCAAGTACTAACCGCGCCCAACAATGCTTAACTTCAGTGATCTTACGAGAACTGGTGTTTTCAGCGTGGTATCGCCGTTGGCAATCTTGTTAAATATGCTGAATAATTTTTTTTTTTACTTTTAAGAAGTTATAATTTGTACGAGCACTCACACAAAGAACCCCGCATACAATACATGGGAAAAAAACATTCGGTCAAATTGGATGCAACTGCGGGAAATGATAGATCTTGAGGTCCTTATTAAAAGTTCTTATGGCAAAGTCAAAAATATTCAAAAATTGAATACATTATTTGTGAATATATCAAACGGTATCAAAGTTAACTAATAATATGTATATACATGAGTTATATGCGTAATATATATAAATATAAAAAAAAAAAAATTCTCAGTCTAGTGTCTTAACTGGGTTGTCCCACAAGACAGTATGGCAATCTAGCCGGATACCGCCATTTTAAGTACTGGTTCGCCGAGGTATATCTATAGTGTAGTATATATATATATAATTTTCAAAAAGAGTTAAACAACCACCACAGGGTCCCACCGATAGCAACTGCCATGTACAAGAAATGTCAATAGCCCCCAGTGAAACCTCACAACCGTGAAATGAGTGGTCGCAGGGAACGACGAAATCACAACGTCAGGCCGGCGAAACCCTTGTGTGCCTTAAGGACACGAAGCGACCCAAGGATGACAGCTTTCTGCATCCATCTCGCAAGTGCCTTGGCATATTTTTGGCACGCGGGTATGGCTTTAAGGTTACGAACCAGTGATAGTTTCGCACCTCCGAGAGCACCTATCACAAGGACAATTACTTGCACCGAATATTTTGGGTATAGTCGTTGCAGCTCTCTTTTAAGGTCTTGATACCTCTCCTCTTTTTCTTTCTCCTTTGCAGTGATGTTGTATTCAATATATATACAATGTCAGGCCTCGACTGCGCAACCGAGACTGCTGCCCGAAAATCGTAGTTCCAGAAAATTTGGAATTTCTCGTTTCGGACAATTGACTCTATCTCCCTTGGAGCGTTCGGCAGGGCAGGGTCGCGACCGACACCGTAAGAGTGACAAAGATGGTAATAAAGCACTCTTAGGGCCGCATTATGTCTATAGATATACGTAGTTCCTGCGTGGGTCGGACACCCTGATAGTATGTGTTCTATTAGGTACTCAGCGTGTGCATGACACGCTCTGCACCTGTCAATGGGAACTTCTTGACATAAAATGCGCTCACGGTATGCTAAGGTGGAAATGACACCGTCCTGGCATGCTAAAATATAACCCTCTGTACCTGAATTAAGCCCTGATGATTTGAGAAAAGCAAAAGTTTGCTCCTTCGAGAAGGACTGTTTTTCTACATGTCTGTGAAAGTTTTCGTGCATTTTCTTGTCGAGTAGTTATTGGTGAAATTTTCCAACCTCTGCTTTCTTTACTTTGGCTTTTAGAAGTGAAGCATCTAGATGGAGTAATGCACTTTCCTCACTTCTGATGTTAAAATTCAGGCCAAGGTTCTCGGCCGCTTGCTCCGCGGCTTTGTAAAGGAACGCTTCTTCGCCAATCATCTCGTCGTTCCTGACCATCTTTAGCAGAGGATCTCTGCCATTCGCAACGATGTAATCTGTACTTAGAACAATTCGGTTATGAAGACACTTGAGATTCAAAAGTCCGCGTCCACCTTGACGGCGTGAAATGTATAATCGCGGAACTGACGAATTGATATGCAAGCTTTCCTGCATACGTATGATCTTACGTGTGGTGACATCAACGGCCTTAAGCTCGTTCTTCTTCCATTGAACCACCCCAAACGAGTAGAGTAGAACCGGGACGGCAATCATGTTAGTCGCAGATACCTTGTTCAACGCCGAGAGATTGTAAGACCAAATCTGTCGAAGGAGACGCTTGTATCTGCTTCGGAGAGACTCCTTCACTGGTTCTACGTCCTGAATGCGGCTTTCCGGCACGCCCAGGTATTTATAGGTCTCTCCAGTATTAGGATGTCTAATAACACCTATATCCACAAGCTCAGGGTCATTGGGAACGCCAGTAATCTTTCCTTTCTTTAGATTAATTTTGGCATACTTTTCCAAATCAAAGTCCATCCCAATCTCTCTTGTGTAGTTCTTGACAATATTTATAGCAGTTTGAAGTTTGCTTTTACCAGAGGCATAGATCTTCAGGTCATCCATATAGAATACGTGTGTGACCTTATGCTCGCGCTGATTAGTTTCGCCACAGAGGTATCCAGGAGAATTTCGCAGTGCGAGCGATAGAGGCAGAGGTGTGATGCAAAAAAGCAAAAGGCTCATGGTATAACCCTGAAAGACGCCCCTCTGGAAGGTGACGTTGTTCGTTGTCACACGATAATTTCTAGATGAGATAGTAAATCTAGTTTTCCATCAATCTCTCTATGCATCTCACTATGTGTGGATGTACCTTCAAGCTTTCCAACTGACAGATGATAAGTCTATGAGAGGTTGAATCGAAAGCTTTCCGATAGTCCATCCAGCCCATTGGCAGGACGCGCTGATGGGCTGCAGCTTCTTTACAAACACACCTGTCAATTAGCAGGTTCTCTCGACAGCCTGCTACACCTTTTTTCGAGCCACGTTGTTCGTACATCTCTCGCCATACAGGCTCAATTCGTCGAACAATCCTGTTGTTGAGGACAGCTGTAAAGATCTTATACAGTGTGTTCAAACAAGTTATTGGCATGTAATTCTCTGGGTTGGACAAGTTGCCTTTTTTCGGCAGGAGTATAGTGCGTCATAACACCAGCCACTGCGGAATGGGCGTCTCCGACTTTAAATATGAGGTGAATATGGGGGCCAAATGTTGGTGTGTAGAAGTAAACTTCTTCCAACAGAAGTTCTTGATACAATCTGGTCCAGCAGCGGAAAAGTTCTTCGTGCCTCTAAGTGCTTTTTTCACCTCTTCGGCAGTGATTGGTGGACATTCCTCCTCAGATTTTATGAGGTTGTTGCAAAACTCCTTGAAGCGAATGATATTGTCAGTATCTTCTTTCAACTCTTCTGTTTTCGGGATCTTATACACCTCTCTCGAAAAAGTCTCTACCTCCTTGGGCTTGTGTGGATTTTTTACATATACAGGGAGATCGCTGAATAGGCGCGATGGGTCAGCGAGAAACTGTTGATTCTCCCTGGTCCATCTCTCCTTCATCTGTATTCTCCCCCTTGCGTTAGATAACAGCCGTATTTTGTCAACAACTTGCTGCTTGATTGTCAGCAGCTTTGACTTGTTTAGTGTATGATTCAAGATCCTCAGTTCTTGAGCAAACTTTCGAACCCTTTCCGTGAACGGTCTACCAGATGTTATGTAGTCAATCACACATTGAACACGGGACGCATTCTGTCTTGCCCATCCAATCTTCTTGTCCAGTTGATGCACGCGTCTTTTGGTCTTTTGATCCATCGTCGGTTTTAGCCTTCGATTTGAATCAGCCAAAGCTCTCGCAGCACCATAAACTGAGCAATTGATGGTCAAGAGGTCGGACTCTTGTGAGATATTTCTACGAAGGGAGGCATCCATTTCAGCCAGCTCTTGGGGCTTAGGAGGGACTTGCATGTTCATGTTCCTCCTTGTACTGAAATTGCGATCATGTCTCAGAAGGTGCCTGCTTTCTGCGGTTGGTCTATAAATGTCGCTTCCTCGTCTTCGTCTGCAGCTTCAAGCAGCGGTTGGGGAAGCGCTCCGCGTACATATCCATTTTTCCGGTGGTTGTCGGCTTGATTTCGCAAAGACTGATACAAAACGTGCTGAAGCTCTGGGTGTTTCTGGCACCACAGAGTGTGCATACGCGCCATAAAGCGCAAAACGGATATTTTCAAATGTTCATAACTTTCTTTCTACAAATGCGAGCTGAATCTTCTATGGATGATTTTTTAAGGGGGTTTCATGCCCTTCCATACTATCGAATCCGTTTTTTTTTTAGTTTTTAATTTTCACGAACAAGGTACGATTTAAAATATTTATTTAACATTTTCTACACTTTGGGTACTTTTGATTTTTTTAAAGTAATTTTAAAACAAAGCTCGACTGTTGTTCAATAAAAACCATGGTCGAAATTATGGGTCTGCGAAAAGTTATGAGATTATAGCAATATATTTAAGCGAAACCCTCCCTCGTGCGGTCTAACAGACATAATTTTGATTGGTGCAGAAATCTTTCAAAAATTACGTTCAGGTGTTATAGATGCATCGAAAATTTGTTCATGCAGTTATAAACAAATTAGGGAACAACTATGTTTTTAAGGGACGTTCACTAATTACGTAACGTTTTTTCATCCCTTTCTTACTCCCCTCCCCTCCCATGTGTAACGCATTTTCCGAGATTTTCCTGTATTTTTTCACCATTACTGCAACAGAAATGAGACCCTCCCCCCCCCGCCGCTATACACCCACAATTTATTGTTATGTAATTTGTAATTACTTGTGAAAGATAAACATCAACTGGCAATAGTTTATACTATTTAAAGTGTGCTCTGCAGCAGTTCATGGTGCGGAACATTCCAAAAGAGTCATTTTGTACCAGTGTCGGTTGGTGCACGAGCTGGACTGGACGGCCTGTTAGAGTATGCGAGGAAGGCTTTCGGTCGAATATGATACTCGTAAAAGTCTATAAATTGGTGGGTGAACTACCATCGTATAGAGGAATAATCTCTGAAAATTTGAAGGCAATCGGAAGTCATGACTTAACAAATTTTTATTTAAGGCCATGTTATACATGAGTCACATGACCTAAATTATCGATACTTTTTTTGCAACAACTCACGTCCACACCGAATGAGATATCGAGTTGAAATTTTGGGGAAAGCCTCAAGAAACAATAATGTACGTTTGTATACAACATTTGGAACATAATTTAGAAAAAAAAATTTTTGAAGAAATTAAAACCGGAGCAATATCGGCATTTTTTGTGAAACAACTCATGTCCACACAAAATGAGATATCGAGTTGAAACTTTGGGGAAAGCATCAGGAAACTGTAATCTGCAATTGCATATAACATTTGGCTCGAAATGTTGAAGAAAAAAATGTAACGAATAAATTCACAAAAATACCGACCGTGCTGTAGAACTCTGTAACCAATTTTCAATGTTTCGAATGAACCATTTTTGAGGTTCTGGCTCACATGTCTTGAGGAAAATGATGCAAACATCGGTTGCAAAAATTACACTTGATAATATTTGCTGGTTTGGTGCAAATAAACAAATTGATATTTGATATATTCATGGTGTCAGCACTGTTGATAATGCAGATCGCTTGATTGCCGGTCGATATTAGTTATCACAATAATAACTTTTTTTCTTCCCCAACTCTATGCTTTACCACACACTGTCCTTTTATATTTATTAATATTTTCCCGAATTTTTTCCGCTCTATTTTAACTTTTATTTTTAAATATGGGAAAAAAAATATCGATCTCAGGACTGGCTGCGTCACGTGACTAATGTATAACATTTTCTACTCTTCGGATACTTTTGATTTTTTTTAAAGTAATTTTAAAAGAAAGCTTGACTTTTTTGCAATAAAAACCTTGGTCGACATTATTCCCAATAGTTATGTGGTTATAACGTCATAAGAATATATTCGAGCGAAAACCTTCCTCGCGCGCTCTAACAAGGCCGGCCAGCCCAGCCGGTGCACCGACCAGCGCTGGTACAAAATGACTCTTTTGAGAAGTAGCGCGTAATGCACTGTTGCAGAGCACGCCTGAGATGGTATAAACTATTGCCAATTGATGTTTATCTTTCACACGTAAGTAGTAAATATGTTAATCCATCAATTTTCTCTGTAACTTATAGGGCTTTTATTAAATATTGATTCTAATTAGGAGGCGTTTACAAATTACATAACAATAAATAGTGGGTGTATGGGGTGGGGTCGGATTTATGTTGCGGCAATAGTGAACATATGCAGGAAACCCACGGAAAATGCGTTACAGAAGGAATGGGTATAAAAAGGGATGAAAAAAATGTTACATTCGTAATCAGTGAATGTTCCTTTAAAAACATATTTGTTCTCTATTTTATTTTTTAATGAATCGGAGTTGAATGAATCACTGCCGGTCTGTGCACCTAGTCCAGTCAACGGGGAACAAATTTACCTCCAAAAAACGAATTCGGAAAAGTATAATTTTTTTTCACAGATACGTTGGGGATGTAAAAAGTCCCCAACCATATGTGTACGGCAACGGCCGCCATAATGGAAAGTGTTAACAATAACATGTTTTTTGAAATAACTCGACAACGATTGATTTTAGGTCGAAAATGGTAATGTTAGAAAATATTCACAATTTAATAGTGCACAAAAAAGGTTCTGACAGTTGTAGACGTATTGTCAACGGTTACGCTATAAAATTGGATTAACTGCACAATTGTGCGATTTCTAAACACATACAGTAAAACTGAAAATATCCTGGAAAGAACTTCGGAAATAGATCAGGCGATTTGCACTGGAGCGAATGCATGTTTCTGTTTGAAAAAGAAACGACCAACTCATTTGCATTAAAAATTATCAGTATAAAATGAGCTCAACTTCAGTGTACAATTTGACATCCTTAAGGGAATGATTTTGAGATGAAACTTCTTATAATTGTTCCTTCATATTCATACAATATATTTCCCAATTTTCAGGTCAGAATAATAATATTTAAGTCCTCTTTCAATACTTTAAATAAGTAAATTTCAAAATAGAATCTATGAGGTAGGCAGCAGCGGCGATTATGAGCCCTAATGGCAACAATGGGAGCGGGGACAAGAACGGCTACCTCGGTCTGTTATATTGTTGGGAAAAGTAAGCAAAAAAAATTTCGAAGGGTTCAACATAATAGAACGAGTTAGCTGTTCTCGCCCCCGCTCCCATTGTTGCCATTAGAACTCATGATCACCACTGCTGCCTACCTCATAGCTTCAATTTTGATATTTACTTGTTTAAAGTCTTAAAAGAGGACTTAAATATTATTATTTTGACCTGAAAATTAGAAAATATATTGTATGAATATGGAGGAACAATTACAAGAAGTTTCATCACAAAATCATTCTCTTAAGCATGTCAAATTGTACACTGAAGTTGAGCTCATTTTATACTGATAATTTTTAATGCAAATGAGTTGGTAGGTTTTTTTTAAACAGGAGCATGCATTTGCTCCAGTGCAAATCGCCTGATCTATTTCCGAAGTTCTTTCCAGGATATTTTCAGTTTTACTGTATTTGTTCAGAAATCGCACAATTGTGCAGTTAATCCAATTTTATAGCGTAACCGTTGATAATACGTTTACAACTGTTGAATCTTTTTTTCTGCACTATAAAATTGTGAATATTTTTTAACATAACCATTTTCGACCTAAAATCAATTCGTTTTTTAAATCCTTCATTGACTAGACTAACTGGTTTGACTGCAGTGGCGAGATGTTTGATGATGCCTCCGATACCATGGCAAGCTCCTTTGTCGTGCCCTGCTGCAGAAAATATCCAGCTTTTATGAACAGTGATAACTGATAGCTGTGATAACTCGTGGAACTGATACCGATTTTTAAAGTGAGCAGAAGCTCCATCTGAAATTGCGGTAATATCCTCGATCAATTTAGATAGAACTTTTCCTTTATTTTCGAGAATTCAACCCATCGCCAATAAAGCATGAGCAAAATTATTATGCTTCCTATCGTCGGTGACGACTTCAAAACTTTGTATTTCTGCACCGCAATAATAAACTGATGTACATATAGAAATCTGTTTCGTGGTCCCATATGCACATTGAATTTCGTCCTTAATTATTTTCTTCCAATTCTCTGCAAAATCGCTGTGCAAAACTAGTTTCTCTGAATTGAGCTTTGCTTGTTCCTTCACGCTTTTGATCTCTTCTCTTCAAATATCCTTTATATATTTGTGGATATTTACTTTCAATGTGCTAACTTTTAAGTTAGCTCACTTAAAAATGTTTCGAAGCTCGTTGTTTTTTTCTCCAAGTCAGCTTTATTCCACAAAGCAAAAGTTACATCTTTATTAGCTGTTTCTTCTGGAATTTTCAGCACTTGTGTTTTTTATTCTTGCTGCACCAGGACACTGATCTAAGAAATGATTCCCTCTTCAAGTTTTCAGAGTGGTATGATTTGGATCTACCAATACGAGTCTTTAAATCAGGTTTTGATTCTAGAAAAATGTTATATATTTCTCTAATGGTCCGTGTTAAGAAACTTTTGACTTATTTTACTTCTTCGCTACTTATTTCTGCATTTATTACGTCATTTTTATTTGGACTTTTCCTAGAGCAATACAAATCATCATTTAGATGATATTCCTGTGCTAACTTTACCTGTTTATTTGCTCGCTGGATGTTCACTGTAAGGATCAGGCAAATAATATATGCCTTGGTGTTTTTTAAGTTTTCTAGCATCGTCATTCATGTATCTGGTTAGTGCAGATTTTGAAAGTATTTGACTTTTCGAAAGGTCTTCAGCTAAAATTGTCAGGAGACGGATTTTATCTGAAATTATTTTGCAATTTTTTAATACTAGTCTTCAATTGATTACCCATTGCTCGCACAAATTGCATTCATCATTTTTCGGAAGTTGAACCTTATACATTTTTGAAAACTTTTTCTCTATTGCTTCCGAAAACGAATCGAAAATCTCCTTCCGTTTTCTGCAAGCCTACTTCTCTCTTTGGTTCTGTGCCATGCGTTAAGGTATGTTTCGTAGTATATATTGCTCAAGTATCTCAGGTTCACAAATCACTGAATTACAATCACTATGGTCGTCGCCTTCTGAGATTATACTCACATTTATTGAGGGAACGCTAAATCTTGATGTAAAACGCGAGTAATAATCTTTGCAGACATAATCATCTGATCTGATATCTTTCAGGGAAAACAAAAGCCTGTAGCAAGGGAGCCAAATCTTCTACTTTTACAAATCGGTTATTAGGACTGTTATAAATTGGCTTTTTGTGTAAAACTTCAAAATCAGGAAAAAAATTTCTATCGGCAAAGAAACACCCTTTTCGATGTTGCCTCATTGCCAATCATCAAACTTTCGCAGTGAAGATGAGGATAATAAATTGAAATAGTACTCAGTGTTACCTATAAAAAGTTAACTGCATCTAAAATATCACATGAAGGATACAAAATAATGCAGTACATTGAACGACAAATCTAAACGAAAAATTGGAAAAGAATAGTTACAATGCTGATTTTAAAGTATATTAAACATATGCACTCAAGGCTCGGAATTTAAAAAAATATCGTAGGCATAAGGATCTATGAGACAATTTCAAGATCTCACAACCGATTTGTTGCATACATATTTGTCGCTAAGATTTTTTCAGTGAATGACAGAATTATGCTCAAACGAATTGAAGGTGAACAAAAAAGAGAAAAAAATCCACTTTTCAGGGTTCATTCTTTGTAAGCAGCGTTTTCAAATTTGAATTAAAATGACTTAAAAGGGTGTCAATTTTTACCAAAAAAAAATTATCCTGACCAGAAAAATGGTTTAACCTGCATTAAACTTACACGATTTCTTCCTCATATAAGTTCAAATTCAGCAAAGAAATTCAAGCAAAAAAAAAGGTTAATAACTTAACGAAATTTTTTGTTTCCAAATGGAAAAATACGTGTCGCCTTATTCCCTTTGAAAAATAACATATTTCATGCCTGTCTGATTTGAAATAGATTTGGTCTATACAGGGTGTCCCGCGAGTTACCCTTATCCTTGTAGGGGCGGGTAGAAAAAAAAGTAAGTCTAAAAGTTCCATAAACTTTTTGGGTCCGATACGTATTTTGGAACGTACAGAGCTTTGAAATTGTATGCAGGTGAGCCGCTTTTGTGACAGTGTGCGTGCATGGAGACTAACCATCGTCAGCACCACTTCCTCTCTAGCGCCAAGTTCACGACGTTCGAGGTGTAAAAAAAAGCAAAATCTAAGCTCGCTCGACAAGTTCAAACTTTTACCATTTGATAAGGGGAGCGGCGGACCTTATGATTTTGAATGAACTTATTAACCTGAGCTATGATATTCGCACCCCCCCCCCCCCCTAATCCCTGAAAAACCACTTCTGAATCAGTGAGGCCGATCTCAATTTTCCTAGAAAAATGCTAGGATTTCTTGCCATATTTTACACAATCATCAAATTAATTAGTTCTAAAGGTCCATTAAGCTAGCACCTCCACAATCGAATTTTGGGATTCTTCATAGCTAAGAATTTTGGGCTTTTTTTGGGCACCAATTAAAATTTTTGGGCTCCTTTACTTTTTTCAGAAAATAAATTTTCTTGTGAAGGTATTAGCTTACATTAACCTAGCACCTTCAATTTCTGAAATCGCAAAATAATAAAAATTCAATTCCACCAGGATTTCGGGCTTTTGTTGGGCTCTTGAAATCCGTAAAAAAATGTCTCCAAAACAACCCTCAAGATCCAAAATCAACCCCCTTCAAAAAATTGGAATTTCTTACAAATGTATTCCCAGCGTATTTTTGGGCTTTTTTGGGCTTTTCAAAAATACTCACTCCGATTTTTGGGCTCCAACCCTTAACGTTAAAAATCAACTCCTGCCCAGGTGCGAAATTTGGTCGGATGCCAGAGCTTGACCATCGGCGCAAAGTCGGCCCTGCTTTGGTAACCGATCTACGGTAACCAGAGTTGGGCCGACTAAGGTGTTTTTAAGCTGCCATGATCCCAACGACATTGGCAACTGACGTCAGCAGCGGGCGAAAAGCCGACTGTCGGCCCAATTCTGGCCCAACTTTGGGCCGACCATCGGATGAACTGTGGCAGATTGGTCGGTACGACCGCAAGAATGCGGTCGGTCTAAGTCTGGATACCGCAGTCGGTTAGCCACAAGTCAACTTGATGCACCCGACGGTCCGTCTAACCTTGGCCCGAGTATGAGCAAACCGTCGGATGAAATCTGGTTCGTTATTTCAAAACGACCAAATTTGGGTTACGAATAGCTGGATTTTTGTGTATACATACCCATATTTGTACCAAAATTTCGGTACATGTAGACACTTCCTTTTTTTTAAGAAAAAAATTTCTAAGCTCCATCTTTATTTTAAAATACTCTGAAACACCTAAAAAGCAAAACGTTACACAAAAGTTTAAAAAAATGTGTTATTAAAAAAATTGTCGCAGTACGCGATAAAATTTCTAAGTTCCGTCTATGCAAATTTTAAATGCTCATTAAAAATTACATTTTATGTCATTATCAAACGTTATAAAATGGTCTAAAATGCGAAAAAAAATATTACAAGAAGAAAAATTAGTCAAAGTATGCATCTAAAAAAAATTTTGAACAAAATTTATTGAAAAAAAAAGGTTTGAAAAAAATGTTTGAAAAAAAATTGTTAAAACAAAATTTTTGAAAATAAACATTTTGGAAAAAAAATTGTTCGAAGAAAAATTGTTGAAAAAAAATTATTTTATTTATATTCCCGTTAACAGTTCATTTATTTTACATCTACATGATGTCGCATAATAATATAAAAATTAATGAGAAAAATCTGCCCGCGTCGCGGGTATATTCTCATCGCGCCCTTTGCGCGCGGCTCGCAAGTTTGAGCGCGCCCAGGGCGCGCACCTGTTGCATGTCGCGCTTCGCGCTCGATTAGGTATTCATCTCGCGCTTCGCGCTCGATAATGTATTCACCTGGCGCTACACGCTCGGACACATTTGCCTGACGCTTTAAGCTCGGTTCTTCTGGGTTTTCGCACTTCGTGTGCTCGCTATTACGCGCTTCGCGGGCCAACGGCAAATTTTTTTTTTTACGCACAAATTTTGATGAATCATTATTTGTCGCATCTTGCATAGTTTGTCCGTAAAATTGAATTTTTGGATTTTTAATTATTTTTTGTGCAATAAAAATGTGAATTTTCGATTTTTCAAGAAAATTCAAAAAGTCGTTATGAAAATCTTGTAGGTCGTGCAAAAAGAAACATTTTTCATGTCTTGACTTTTATTCGTATCATGCGTTGTTTGGCTCAAAATGTTAATTTTCATTTTTTTTAAATTTTGAAAATGCTATAACTATAACAATTTTTCTTTTATCGAAAAAAGTCATGAAGATAAATTGTTCGAATTTCCATGTGGTACGAAGAGCCGTAAATAAAAATTTCAAATATTGAAAAAAAATGGTCACAAAAATTTTAAAAATGCTCTAACGTTTTGAAATTTCGTCCAAAACAGCTGGCTTAGGAACTCGTCCTTTCTTTTCACAATCTTATAAAGTGGGCTGAGGGGCAATCCAATCGGACAATTTCTTCAAATGTTATCGTGTTTACAGACTACAACGACAACAACGACGACAACGACAACGACGACAACGACAGACAGATACCGACGTAAAAACTATTCTTTCTGACTCAGGGGGCCTCAAAACTTCGACATTTGATGGAATCCAC
>CAKNYM010044283.1:0-32246 GCA_932195095.1 Andricus curvator | reverse complement strand
GTTTCGCACACGATTGAAACCCGAAAAATCTTTGAATTTTTAATTTTAATTTAAATTTATTATAATGGATCATCGTGAAAGTCTTAAATCTATTATTTCGGATCTTACGTTACGACAAATGACCAGTTTTATCGATTTTAATACAGTTTCCAAACCAAGTACAAGTACACAAACTTCTATTGTAGACGATGATTTCGAAATTGTGTACATGCATTTAAGTAATCGAAAACCCAAACCGATACCAAGGACATGCAAATCCAATCTCATACATAGGATATGAATAGATATCATTAATTTTTTCCAATTTTCTTTTTTCATGTTTTCGTAATGTGTCTTACTTTAAGAAAAAACCTTCCAATCTGCATCTTTTATTTTCTCTGATATAGTTTGTTGTAGATGAGAATTAAAAAACCTTTCAATCTACATCTTCCATTTTTTTTAATTTTGTCAGAAAAAACCTTTTTAAGCTTCATCCTTTATTAAAGAAAGTACATTTTTTTAAAAACGAAAATAAGTTTTTTGAGAAAAAATATACGGTTTCATTAGAAAGGAATGATTATTAATTTTGATATTCGACTTTCAGTAAATTATACGGCTATTCCTCGGAAGCACACGTGTAACCAGATCGGTGGAGGGAGATATGGAGGGGTAGGAGACGGTCTTATCAGCAGAAATGAAGAAGGTGATGTTATGAATACGGAAGATGAACACGATGATGTGTTGAATGCGGAACAGGAAGATGAAGAAGAAGAAAGCGATGATGACGGTGAATATAAAGATGAAGAGGTGATTCAACCACCTGGATTCAGGTTTCTAATTTTATGCGAAACACGCAAAGAAGCAAAACGTTTCAGGATAGAAAGCCGACAAATGTGTATATGTGTGCAACAACCTCCAGCTGAAACTAATGAAATCGAATGGTTAGAGGATGCTATGCGTGATCCACATAATTATTTAACCGAGCCTTGCTCGCCTAACGATTACATCGGTGTAACATTACACAGCGAGTATTTTTCTCGAGGCGCAGCCTGGCTTTCGTTTAGACTCGCAAGCAGTTTTAATGTAGAAGATATGTGGGAGATTCTGTACAGCGTAATTCAAAGTGATGCCAAGTTTCGTTTAACTGATAACAAGGTCAAATTAATATTTAACAATATCCAATAAGGATAATTTATATTAACCGCGCTCTATTGCAACTACATGTGTGTATGCCGTACGTTGTGAAATTAGATCAGGTACATTACACGATGCATGGCAAAACATCAGGCAACAATGCAGAAAAAAACAACGAGAATTTGCTGAAATGATTACTGAAGAAGCTGACGTTATTATACCTGTCACAGGTTGCCATGTTCCGGAAATGAAGAAATTTCAGGAATATCTTGTATCAAAAGGTTTCGCGGTTTTTGTATACGAATTTTCTGAATTTGGTAGAGGTCGGCAACCTCTTTTCGATGGTATGTGTTATTTTTAAAATGCAAATGTTTCTTAAGAGCACACAATTTATATAATGCATTATGAAAGACGCTGTCATTATCAACCAATTTTAAACATAACAAGGGCTATCGGTAGCAAGATTTATTTTTTTGCATGCAATATAGGTTACAATAGAGCAGCCAACCACCGATGTTCAAATCTATGTCCACGGTGGAAATTTCAACCACCTCGTTATACTACAATTGATCGGATCTATTGTGCCTATTGTCGATGTTACTTTTATGGTGAATTTTGTTTTGCACAACATATTTAACCAAACCAAAATATAGAGAAGGGATTAACTACATGTTTAAAGATAAAATCTTGCTCGCAGTGTTGTAAAATTATCACGTTTGGAAAAAAAACAATATTTGATTTGACTGTCTGCCTTGAAGATGTGAGTATTTGAAACTCTGTGGGAACGAATTCTTCTGAAAACCTGGTTTTGAGCCCATCTGTGAAGCTCCTGCTTCGTGGATGTGCTTTTCTTTTTCTTTACTTCTTTATTTACTGCTGGTGAAATATATGCTTTTCTAGCCGTTGACTCCATATGATAAATTTCGGAAAGTAATTTTCCCGAATCGGATAACTGCTGAATCAAAGTCAATCTGTCTATAGGTTCCTTTTCGCCATGTAAAATGTCAGTTAACGCTAAACCAACAGCCGACAAGGCTGAGCCGGCCAAATTTTGGCCCTGCATAAAGAGTTTATCTCTTTTCAGAGAACTTTCAGTCAAAGTCGCGTCTAACTCTGCATTGAGTTCAGGCGCTTCAAGAAAAATATTTCATTTCCTTGGATATTTAATGAGTAAATCTTCCTTGATTTGTTTTGGAATTCCTTCAATCAACCAATGCTTTCAACGAGAAACTAAATCAGAATAGAGTTAGGCCAGGCGGTTTATTATGGTTTTAAAATGTTCTTTGGGTCAATATAAGGAACCGTTTTTGTTATCCCCGTCCCCCAACCTCTGCGTATCTTTTGGCAGTGGCGTAAACTTTCGAAAAACAGTTTTTTTATTTATAACTCGTTTGTTTACGGGTTTTTTGCAAACTCCGCGTCTACAAAAATTGAAGTACATAAAATTCTCCACAAAAAAGGTTCTATTCATGTTTTTCATACGACCCATATTTTTCGAATAATAGCCGGGAAAAGTCCAAAAATTTGTAAAAAATGTTGAAAACTTGCACTTATACTAGTTCTGAAATGACTTTTTGATAAATATATGCACTAATTGTCGGTAAGATCAATATTAATGAATAAATAATGCATTAACAACTTATTTTTCATTGTTTATAAATAATTTTATTAATGAAATAAATGTTTTCATTATATACGGTTTTCACAATTGCGAGCCTATGTACAGTAGAAGTCCGATAAGTTTCTCATTTCGGGGCTGTAGGGGCGGAAAATTCCAGGAATTGCGGACTTATCGGATGCCCCCTCTAGTAGCACGATTATAGGTGCGCGCATGCGTAAGAATGATGCGTAAATCATAAGCAAAACGGCACACGTAGTGGGAGAACCCCAATTAGTGTGCGTGCCGTGCGTGTGATGACGTTTTCAGGGGAGTGTACACTTATTGGACGGCAACTTATCGGACTTATACTGTATAAGTATTTGAGACCACTAACTCGAAAAAAGATAATAGCTTAGTCCCTTAGTCCTTGAGAAAGAAGAAGAAGATTAAGGAAAAAAGAATTACGTATGATAACAAAGCGGTTCCTTACATTGACTCAAAGAACATTTTAAAACCATAATTTCTTTAGTCGGAATTATTGTCAAACAAAACTACGTACCGCCTGGCCTAAGTGTGATTTCTTTCTGTGTATTTTTGGAAGGATCCTCTCCTAACGTTTCCCTGGCCGAATCAGAGTCGACAGGATCTATGATTGAGATCAGATCACTGTTTTGCCTCTCGTGCAAACTCTAACCTGCAGTATTAGATCTAATTTTTGTTTTGCCTCTCGTGCAAACTCTAATTGGTCCATTTTATCTTTCGTTTAAAACTTACTTTCGGCATTAAAATCCACTGTCTGTTGCTCTGTCTCTGTTCCTTTTTCTGTACAAGCCAAAACCTTGGCTTCCAGTTTTCGAAGCTTTTAAATTAATTTCGCCGGATCTATATCATCCGAAGTATCCTTCTCCCTCTTTTCCTTTCCCATCTTGAGAAAAAAACTACTCACTTAGCTCAAAAACCAACTCAAATATATTTAAAAACTTGCATTTAACTCTCAATACGTGTTGCGTCATTCAGCACAAAAAACAATATGAAGTACGGTGAGAGCAGTTTGGGCAACTGTAAGAAAATTTTATTTTCCTTCTAGACTCTCTAAAATGTGGCGCCATTCGGTGTAAAGTAGCAGAACTACATTTGTAATCTCGAGAACGAGGCTTATAATATAATTCACCTGACGCTATACGAACGTTGGAAAGAGATATATTGTTAAAATGGTACGAAGAAACAGAAGCTTCAGGTTATCGATTTAAGTTTCGAAAGGAAATGGTTCCTTATTGTAAATCTGACGTCAATATTTTGAGGAAAGCATGCTTGGCACTTCGAAATATATTTCTTGAGACAGGAAATGTTTGCCCGTTTGAAAAGGCTTGCTCAATTGCGTCAGCTTGTTCCAAAGTTTATAGACGAAATTCTTTACGATTAGAAAAAATTGGTATCATTTCGATAGGTTGTTATCGATACGCAAGTTAACAGTCTCACAAAGCGCTAGAATGGCTCGTTTGGAAAGAACGCACTCTCAATCTTTCTATCATTCATGCAGCACGTGATCGAGAATTTCGTCCTACTGAAAATTTAACTGTTGATGGTTATTTTGAATCAGAAAATATGAAACACGTTTTACAGTTGCACGGTTGTTTTTGGGTTGGGTGTCCACGTTGTTTCACTTTAAATCGTGATAAAAGTTTCATCGAAGGTGCAGAAACTATGGATCATCGTTTCGAAAAAAACCATAAACATTCCTAATCGCATTCGTTCGGCCGGTTATTCCCTCGAAGAGATGTGGAAGTGCGAATTTGATCTTTTATGTTGGAGATGAGTGTTGTGAACTAACAGGCCCCTCTAAGACATGTATTGATAGTGTTGAATGTCTTATAAAATGCACGATTTTACCCCCGCGGAATTTATATCATCCTGTGCTACCTCTCAAGATACATAATCATCTTTTGTTTTCGCTCTGTCGCATGTGTTGCGAGGAGATGCGTCAAGACGATTGTCCTCACGAAAATCCTATCGATCGTCAAATCACTGGAACGTGGGTTCAATAAACAATAATAATTTCAAGAAATATCGCAAAGGGAACAAAAAAATTATCACTACGTTTAAATTTGAACTAAAACAATAACATTTTTTAAATTACTGTATTAAAAATGGAGAATTCGAACAAATCTTTTTATCACAACTTGTATTTGATTTTAAGAATTGTTTATGCATTAAAAACATTTTTTGAAAAAATGTTGGTTATCTAGTTCTGTACTGCCACCCTTCAATTATAGTATTACTTTTATACCTGCTTTTCTACATGAATAAAGAGAAAAACAAATAACAATTGTAAATATAAACTGAGAGCAGCACATGCTGGTTGATATGAGGACTACGTCATACGGGACAGCCCTAATTAATAAGGGGTGTCGGGGTCCAGCTAATCAGACAGACTCACTCCAAGCGCGGTGCATATATAGGCGGGGATTCACCTATGGACAACAGCTAGGGGCATCACTATCGTTCATGCTCCTTTAGCGTAATCATGGCGTAATGAGATCAGACCCAACTCTTTGTTACGCAGCGCGGGGCGCGACGTATTAGCTAAACGTCGCGCGCCCCGGCAACGCGCGATAAATTAGCTATTTCTCGCACGCCCAGGAAACGCACGACAAATTAGCTTATCGTCGCGCGTCGCGGCGGTGGAGCGGGGGGCGGGCGGGTAGTCAAGTAGTATATCTTTTTAGAGTAGTGTTTGGTGATTGCTTGTACATTCTATAAAATGGATACACGATGGAAACATCCATGGACAGCTATAGTAGCAGGACCTACTGGCTGTGGGAAAACATTTTTCACTCGTGAATTTTTTCGTTTTATGTCGACCATGAGTGATATTCACTTTGGTAGGATTCTCTTCTATTACTCTGAGTGGCAGCCAGGTTATACCGAGTACGGTAAAATGGTAGAATTTCATTAAGGTTTGCCGCAATCAGGCGATTATGCAAACGATACTCAACCAAAGCTTATTATAATTGATGATCTGATGCGTGAGTCCTCCAATAATGCCGTAGTTGATCTTTCCACAAAAGGTAGTCATCATAAGAACATAAGTGTTATTTATATAACACGAAATCTATTCCATCAAGGTCATGGTCAACAAGACATATCTTTAAATGCCAATTACATTGTGATTTTTAAAAATGCACGAGATCGTGCGCAAATACAGCATTTAGCACGTCAAGTATGTCCTGAAAATCCACGATTTTTACAAGAAGTGCACCATGATGCCACCTCTCGACCTCATGGGTACTTATTACTTGACCTCAAGCAATCGACACATGTGTTGGTTCCTATATATGTATATGCCCCTTGCTTGTATGTGTTAAATAGTAAAATAATTCAAGAAAACAGGATGAATAAAGACAAAATGAAGTAAATAAGAAACGCAAAATAAGAAATTGAAGATAAGTAGCATTCTATTTTCCATTTTTCGTTTCTCATTCACTTCATTTTCCTTCATTTTAATATTTTTCGTGGAAAAACGTAACCGTTTCGAGGTTATGGTCTCATACGGTAACTTCTGTAGTTCTTCATTGCCCATATTCTCCACCCACAGAACGTCGCGTCGGAAACTTGTGTCCTACCACTTCCTTATGGTTCACTTTTTTACAACCACAGCCACTCACTGCACAAGTTTTGCGATCCATTATTTACAGTGTTCTTTGAGTCACACGTGCACCATCTTGCAGTGACAGCACCAGACAGCACGTGACAGCAACAAATTTCAAGAAATAATTTTCCGCGCACGTGCTTTTTACACAAATTCGCTCCATCTGCGATGGGCAGGAGAAATAATCTCGCACCCCTCAAAGCCTCTCAATCCCCGCGCCATAGTCCTACAAATTCGCCTTTTGCCCCTACAGAGTTGACCGAGCCTGCAGTCTTTCGTTTGTGATGACGCCGAAAGCACGAGGTTCGGTTGGCAGGAAACAAGCCGTTGTATTACACGCTCTGTCATCTCAATGATCAGCAGCGTAAGACTCTTCTTTGTGCTGCCGATAGAAAACTCGTTCAATGTATTTGTGAATGCGCTTTTAATAAAAATGGTGCTTGTGCCACAAGAAAATATAGAATAATTAAAAACCCCATTTCCGAGTGATCAAACACCAAGAACAACATTGAGTAGACTTGATGCAGAAATGAATCACATTTTAAACTCGTCCACACCACAGGATGATCGCGAAAAATGGAAATTATATGAGCAGGTATTACAACGCTATTTACGTACTTAAAATGTGGTGATTTGTGAACCTCAAAATGAAGTAGAATATACAGTAGAGAAACAGGCTGAGGAGGAGAGTAAAAGAAGGCGTAACAGCCTCATTCCAATGATTACGGACAGTGTACCTATACGCTACCAACGCTTTCACTATACGACATTTGACAGCTCTACCAACCAATCGGGTTAATTGGGACCAACGAGGACTTGTTTCAAATGACGATCATCGTATTTCCGAAGCCAAAATTATTGACCTTATAAATGATGCTATGCGTCGTAGAAAACAGACTTTTGCAACAGTTCGACGTTACTTTGCAAGTTTTCTTCATAAGGTAAATACTCCGCATGAATTTGTACCCAATCCAGACTTATGGGTGGAAGGACGCCAAAACAACACCCCCGTGCGCAGACATTCACAAGTGCCTGTAGTTTGTTTATCGAGCAGTAGCAGCGATTACGGAAATACAGGAGAAGAGTCTAGCACAGTTGATGAAGAAGAAGAGCATTTGGAAGAATTGCCACGCGTAGGAAGAAAAAGTTCTTCCTCATCCTCATCTGAGAATAAAAGTCAATATCAAAACGCCTCCTCCTCTCTTGCTGACTCCACTTCGTGGAAACGATTTTCTTCGACATGAATACATTGGCTTGTTTTTACTATGATCCGTCCCATGCAGCATCGTATTCTGGAGCTGAAAAACTTGTTCAAACTTCAAAACTGACACATTCTCGAAAAAAAGTTCTTCATTGGCTCGAGGAACAAGACGCATATAACAAACACAGACCGATAAAGGAAAAATATCCAAGACGTCATTACAAGGTATTCAACATTGACGATGTCTGGGAGGCTGACAGGGGAGGCTTATTAGTTGTGATTGATATTTTAATTAAATTTGCATAGGTCGAACTCCTGAAAGGTAAATCAAGTGCAAAAGTTGTTTCTGCATTTCAAAAAATTCTCTCCAGAAGCAATAATCACACACCTGTCTCTTTAAAAACAGATGAAAGAAAAGAATTTATTGGAGTTCGTTTTCAAAAATGTATGGAAAAACATGACATCAAGTTTCGCACTGTACATAATCCGAACGTCAAGGCTGCTATCGTTGCACGATTTAATGGTACTTTGAAAGAACGTATGTGGCGATATTTCACTCATATGCAAACAAAACGATACATTGCTGTTTTACAAAAATTGGTATCTAGCTACAACAGAGCGCGACATTCTAGTATAAAAATGTCTCGGTCGAGTGTTACAATTGAAAATGCTCAACAAGCGCGCGAAAATATTGCTAGTCGTTTCAAATCAATCTCTCGGAAGCCTTAATATGAGGTCGGAGATTACGTACGCATCAGTCGGGCGAAAGGCGTCTCCCAAAAGGGATATACAAGTGGTTGGATGGAAAAAATATTTGAGATAATCCGAATTGATCAAAGAAAACAGCCACCAATATACATTCTATGTGACTTAAATCGTGAAGAAATGGATGGAATTTTTTACCAGGAAGAATTAAGCCGTGTACAAAAAAATCTGGCAACAGATACTTTTAATGTAGACCAAATAATGAGTACACGTGGATGAGGTAGAAAAAAATTATTTTACGTCAGTTGGGTAAGCTACCCAGAAAATTTTAATTCTTGGATACAAGCTTCTGAACTGAAAAATTGAATTAAAGAATTGTTTACACATTATGCGAAATCATTTTTACATGGTACTACCTAGTAATAGTAGTATGAGTTATTTTCCTGATAACACAACAACTCATTTTGTTACGCAGTTACCACAATCTATTCGTTTAATCGGAAGATGGGTTGTAGCTCTGACCGAAATTCAAATACCGCAAACACTTTTTACATGATTCTTCATGAGAATCTGAAAACACTGTATCAGTGAAGTCAAAGACAAATAAAATACTTCGTGGAGGTGAAAATTTGCATTCCGAAACGGATTCGATTTTTTCACGTGTTTATACCAGTATAAACGAATTATTGTCTCACATAAATAATACCAATGTAATGAGAAATCACTTAGAATTTATTTCATTAACAGGTGGTCGTGTAAGAGTTTCACGTATCTGTAAAGATTGTAGTGATATAGAACATTACTATGAAATACCTATTAACATTAGTCGAATACTTGGTATTCCAAACAAAGAGACGATAAAAGCGAAAAAAGATTTTGGGATAACAGGTAAAACAACTGCTTCTCTCAGTGCTGATCTACCAAATATTATTTTCGTTTGCACTGATGTATGTGAACCATATATTACGGATGACGTCCAAGCACCTCTTTTACAAATCGTTCCAATGAAAACACGAACTTATTTCTACGGTTCGGTAAAAACATATGGCTTTTCTCCAGCGAAATATATACCTCTCTTGCATAGAAATTTTCAGACTATAAAGATAGATATAAGAGATCATTTGGGTAATGCAATACCATTTGAGTGTGAAACGCTGACAGTGACGTTACATTTCAAATGTCTCGATTAAAATTGAAATAGAAACATCAACAAACCAAAAATGACATATTACGACGATCACTGTAATTACCAAGTCGGTGGTGGTGTCGGCCTACGCTCACAAATAGAGCACGTGTATATTGGGTCACCATATCAAAGGCGTCACGGTATTGGAGGTTTTTTGGAGGACATTTTCTACGTGTTTTACCACTGTTATCAAGAAGTGTTAAAGCTGTTGGAAAAGAAGCACTTCGGGCAAGTGTAAATATGGCGGGTGATGTCACTGAACGTAACACTTCTCTATCAGAAGCCTTCCAAGCACGTGCAAAAGTGGCTGGAAAAAATTTAAAATGAAAGGCAGAAGCTAAACTTCATAAATTAACGGAGGGTTCAGGATATAATGCAGCCATGCGTAAGCATTTGGCTCAGTTGTTCGTCAACCGTATCGCGAAACACAGGCGACCTGTCAGCGCTCGAAAAATAAATAGTAAATCTAGAACCATTTCGAAAAAGAAGAAAATTGTTCGAAAATTAAAACGAAGCACAAAGAGTAAAAATAACAAAAAGAAATTAAGGAGTACATCTGACATTTTTCATTAAAAGAATTATAAAGTATAGTTTCAATAGCGTTCTTACATACATGCTCTTGCGAGTGTATGAAATCAGAATTGGAATTGTTCACATTACCGTCTACACAAACAACTATTGAACAGGCACAATGAATTCATTATAAACCTATATCATCTCTCACGAATAATGCACCTATCGCATTTGTAGTACCCGGCCATGGCGACGAATATCTGGACTTGACACATACTATGCTGAATATTCGTGCAAAAATTGTCAATACGGCAACTCCTGCAGCAGGCGCAGCTGATACCACTCCGAGTACCGTAAACAATTTTCTTCATTCCATGCTCAATCAAGTGGATATATACTTTAATCAGAAACTAGTATAGCCACCAAATAATGCTTACGCGTACAGAGCATACATTGAAACATTACTTAATTACAACAAAGAAACAAAAAGTTCTAATCTTACTACAGCCCTATGGTACGATGATACACCGAGTAAAGTTGACACTCTTGATGATACCAACATAGGTTACAAAAAACGCTATGCATTTGTTAAAGGTGCAATAGAAGTAGATTTACTCGGACATTTACACTGTGATGTTTTCAATCAAGAGAAATATCTGTTAAACGGTGTCGAGGTCAGAGTTTATCTTGTACGCTCAAGAGATTCTTTCTGTCTCTTGGGAGAATCCGATTCACATCGTCTTCATATTTTGGAAGCCATTTTACTGGTACGTAGAGCAAGAATAAGCCCTGGTGTATTATATGATCATTGGATTTGTTGATTATAAAGCTTTCAACGAAGATTTCTCAGTTAACCCCTTCAACTTTAAGAATTACAAAATCAATTATCTATCCCTCTAGGTAGATGGCATACAAGTTCCATCTAAAGCTTTACAACCTGATTTTACTTCGAAAAACCTTTTTGTGGATGCATATCATACGCTCTTCTCTGGAACAGGAATACATTTTCTCAACGAAAGAAGTGGTTTATCTCGTGCTGATTATGCAAAAGGATTTTGCTTGTTTGCTTTCGATTTAACACCCAATTTGTCAGCAAATGAGGATGCACATTGGAATTTAGTAAAACATGGTCAGATCGAGGTCAGATTTGCACAAGAGTTATTGTCTACAGTTAATTGTATCGTCTACGCAGAATATGACAACATTCTTGAAATTGACGCGTCTACACAAGTTATAGTGGACTTTGGAGCATAAACACGTGCATCAAATTTTATACAAACGTTGCACTTTTTTGTCTATATATTTTATCGGGCTGTAAGTTCCTCATATGCAGTCTTGACTTTGGTTTCAAAGCGTTCGCATCATCATGGACTTTGTCATCGACATCCAGGGATTTAAAGACGCAAATAGTAATTTTATGCCAAAAGAAGTTGCCATCATAGGGGTTGACGAAAATTATTTTGGACACTCGATTATTGCTTCCAAAACCATTGAGTTACTCGACATCATCACGGAATTCAGTGGTTGGATGGTGAATCACAACTTCGTCAGTTATATGCCAGTCTTAGCGATATACACCAGAGGGCGAGAAAAGGCACTTTTTTCCAGACTATCACTGCTCGAGAAATTATAAATTTAGAAGACAACAAGAATTGTCCTTCATTCCCTCGATTACCTTCATCATCTATACGTTGTACCTATCATGGAATAAGATCTGGTGGTTTACAATGTAGTGTGAATAATGCACTAGGGGAAAAATGGATAAAAATTGCAGATATTAATACCTGGGAGGAAGAAGACGAAAAATCGACTGATTCTGAAAATAGTGCAGGTGAAACCAACCTAAAGAAGAAGAGGAAACAAAGTGAAAGCGTAGAAGAAGTAGAAGAAAAAGAAGAAGACGAAACTGGTGTAAAAAAGGTGTCGTTTCCCAAACTTTTGGCGTCAGATTATGAACACTGTGGATCTGCTGCAAGCACTGCAGTAGATAACTTCTCATACGATCGAAGTATTCCCAGCAGACAGGATACCAAAGATTTAGACAAAACCAGCTGCTTTAATTGTTAACACTGATGGCCACACCAAATCCGGAGCCAACTGGGTCGCAATGTATGTCAACAGCGATGGAAGAGGGTATTACTTTGACAGCTACGGATTACCACCGATCACCTCGCAGCACATCAATAGATTGCGAAGTAACTGTGGGCAGTTCAAGTGGAATACAAAACAGTTACAAAGCAATTTCTCTACTGTTTGTGGTCAGTTTTGTGTGCTCTTTTTACATTGCTTGTCTAGTGGGCTTAGTATGCAACAGTTTTGTGCTCTCTTTACCTCAGATTTTACCAGAAACGATCAATTAGTGCGTGAATACTACGACTCGTTTATGGGTGTGAAATCAGGAAAGAAATATTACAAATGTTTTTCCGGTAATGGTATGTCAAATGTTCAAATTCAAGGATGTTGCTCAAAACTATCTTATTAACAACAGAAAAAAATGTATTCTTGAATTGTTTCTTCACCCCTTGATTGTTAAAAAAAGAAAGATATATATATACGATCATGGGGGTAATAAATATCGAACAAAAAATTAAAAATTATTTTATTTCCTTTATTACCCCTTCCTTCTTATTTTACGTTATAGGTAGAGGTGGTAATAGCTATATATGCATGTTTCATATGATTTTAAAAGAACAGTTGAAGTAGCAGCTATGGAGTATTCATATCGTAGAAAAATCGACACATTTGTCCACACATTAGAATGACGTGTCAATATGCTTGCACTTTGGCCTTTTCTGGTTCATAATAGAATTTATGATAGGGATGGCATGAATTCATCATTCTGGCTAGTAAGTAGACATTTTTTCTAGCTCTGATTGCTGCTTTACGTACAAGATTAATTTAATTTTTTCAGAAATCTTTAACTCATCCTGCTACAGTAAGAGATATAATACTAACCCTGAAAACTCGCGGACCTGATGCATACGAAAATTTGTTGCTTAGTTTGCGGCAATTGGGACATGAACTTCTGGCGGATTATATGGAATTCAGTTTGGATGAGTAGTAGTTATTCTACAGATAATATGGAATTCAGTACGGATGAGTAATAGTAGTAGTAGTTAGGTTAGTACTATTGAGAGATCAGCTGACACCCCCCTCCTCTTTACCCTCTGACGCAAACGTTTACTCTATCCCCACTCTATCATTCAGATGATGACGTCATCCCAAAGGTCATTACCATGCATACGACCTTGAGATCCGATGACTTCATAATGACGTCATCGTCTGAATGACAGAGTGAGGATAGACCAGAGGTTGGCGCCAGAGGGGGTAAGAGGGGGGGGGGTTGTACTCTGTCTCTCCATAGTGCTAACCTTACTGCTCATACTGATGAAAAGTACATCTAATTTTTTCGTAATTAGATGATTTCACCGATTTCGTGCTGGCCATCAGTTGACAGTCACATTTCATGAGATCGGTCAGATGACTGTCAATCCCCATCCCTATTCATAGTGCGTATTCATACTCTGCGGCTGCAAAAACATCGAGAGCTTTAGAACGTTTCATAACAATGTTTGACAAATCAAGCTGCCTACCTCTCGAAAACTGGATATGAATGCAGAGCGCTTCCCCAATCGCTGCATGAAGAAGCTGCAGGCAAAGAGGAGGAAGCGACATTAGGACAAACCACAGAAAGCAGGCACACCCTACAGATGATAGCGATTCCAGGACAAGGAGGAACATGAACACCCAGGTTCCTCCTAAGCCCCTAGATCTGGCTGAGATGGATGCCTACCTTCGTTAGGATATCTCGGAGGAATCGGCCCTCTGGACCATTAATTGTTCAGTTTATGGTGCGGCGAGAGCTTTAGTTGATTTAAATCAAAGGCTAAAAGACGCTTGCATCAACTGAACAAGAAGATTGGAAGGACAAGGCAGCATGGAAAGTTTGCGCAGGCACTGAGGATCTACCATCACACATTAAACAAGTCGAAGCTGCTCACAATCAAGCAGCACACCGTTGAAAATATACGGATGTTATTTGATGAAAGGATGGAAAATGCAGAAGAAGGATAGGTGGGTCAAGGAGAATCAACAGTTTCTCGATGAGCCATCGCACGTCTTCAGCGATCACTCTGTTTTTATCAAAAATCTACTCAAACCCGACGAGGTAGAGATTTTTGGAGAGAGGTTCATAATATCTCAGCACTAGAATTGAAGAAAAACGCTGAGAGTATCATCTGCTTCAAGGAGTTTTGCGACAACCTCACAACATCTGAGGCGGAACGTCCATCAATCACTGCCGAAAAAGTGAGGAAAGCTTTACATTCAATCTCTCATAAACTTGTCATCTGTCTGTTGGAAGGCTTGAAGGTTCATCCACACATAGTGAGATGCGTAAAGACATTGATGACCCTTTGGAAAAAAGATCTACTATCTTATCTGGAATTCATCGTGTGACGACGAACAGCGTCTCCTTTCAGAGGGCCATCTTTCGGGACAACACGGGGCTACACAAGAGAGATTGGTATGGAGACACGGGAGAGACCTATACACTCCCAGGCGTGCCTGAGAATCGCATTCAGGACATAACATCAATAAAGGAGTTTCACCGAAAAATACAACTGTCTCCTTCGACCGATTTTGTCTTCCAATCTGTCGGCGTTGCAGAAGTTATCTGCGACTGTCATGCTTGCCACCCCGCACAGTGGGACGAAAATGGGTTGTCGGGTTCAAAAATCCGTCTACAACGCATTTCACAACCAAATGAGACAAACCAAAGTGCAAAATACTCGGAAAGGGTTCTACTTTAGCGCATCACTGCCAGAAAGTTGCAAAATTGCTTTTCTAACCTCCAAATTTTACACCAAAATCGCGAAAAAATTCTCAATCAAAACTTGTTGTACAACGAAGTCAATAACTGAAAAATCGATTCATTTAATCATCAATTATGTACCTGAATAGTCTGATTCATTTAATACTTCTAACCTATATCCCCATAGTTTGATTAACATAACCTCAAAAGCTAAAAAGTGTGTATTAATGAAAAATTTCATACCCATATATTTTTTTGAGTAAATTTGAGTAAAATCTAGAACTCTGAGTTTATCAAGCTACTGATTACGTTTTTTCGGGGGAAGAAAACAATTTGCAAAATAATCGATTCAATATACAGTAGAATAAAGTAAATTTCAGTCAAAGTCTTTTTTACTTTCGTTCGATAACTTTCACAAACGGGAGCTTTTCCAAAAGATATAATCATTTTTTATTCTACGGTATATTAAATCGATTATTTTGCAAATTTTTTTTTTCCCCCGAAAAAACGTAATCAGTAGCTTGATAAACTCAGAGTTCTAGATTTAACGCAAATTTACTCAAAAAAATATATGGGTATGAAATTTTGCATCAATACACACTTTTTTGGTTTTGAGGTTATGTTAATCGATCTATGGGGATATAGCTTAGAAGTATTACATGAATCAGACTATCCAGGTACATAATTGATGATTTAATGGATCGATTTTTCAGTTATTGACTTCGTTGTACAACCAGTTATGATGGAGAATATTTTCGTAATTTTGGTGTACAATTTGGAGGTTATAAAAGCAATTTTGCAACTTTCTGGCAGTGATGCGCTAAAGTAGAACCATTTCCGAGTATTTGGCACTTTGTTTTCTCTCATTTGGTTGCGAAATGCGTTGTAGACGGATTTCTGAACCCGACAACCCATTTTCGTGCCACTGTGCCCCGCCCAGGTTCTACTGTACGAGTTTGGGGTAGTACCATGGGCAAAGGACGAGCTCACGGCCCTCGATATCGCCACGCGTAAGATCATGCATATGCAGAAGAGCTTGCACATCAATTCGTCCGTTCCGCGATTATACATTTCACGCCGTAATAGCGGGCGCGAACGTCAAAATCTCTAACGTCTTTATAACCGAATGATTCTGTGTACAGCATACATCGTCGCAAATAAGACAGATTCTCTCTAGATACGTCACTTCTAGAAACCCAAGTAGAGAAAGCAGAGGTAAAAAAATTCTGCCAACAGTTCCTTCACAAGAAAATGCCAGGAAACTTTCAGAGAAATGTAGAAAATCATCCCTTTTGCTACACCATTTTTCGAGCCACGTTGTTCGTACATCTGCCTCCACACAGGCCCAATTTTTCGATCAATCTTCTCGTTTAGAATAGCTGTAAAGATCTTATGCAGCGTGTTCAAACAAGTTATTGGCCTGTAGTTGTCTGGGTTGGACAAGTGGCAAGAAGGGTTTCATTTTCTGTAACTAGTTACAGGGGTAGAGAACAGAGAATTAAGAGAATAGCTATTTATTCTGTTTTCTCTACCAAATAGGGTCTGTCGTCTGTTTAGTTGTGTCGCTACTCAGGGTCTATCATCGGTTCGGATGTGTCGCTACTTAGAGCCTGTCTCTAAATTATTGCTATTTGGATTATTCTTTTTCGCTGACCTAATCGCAATCTGTTTACTTCTCGTTTCTGATTTTCCCCGTCACAGTGCATTCAGATTAGGTTGTGCGCAAAAATTATTGTGAGTTGTTGAAAATGA
The DNA here is from genome assembly GCA_932195095.1 of Andricus curvator. Taxonomy (NCBI): domain Eukaryota; kingdom Metazoa; phylum Arthropoda; class Insecta; order Hymenoptera; family Cynipidae; genus Andricus; species Andricus curvator. The sequence goes on along the minus strand of CAKNYM010044283.1, from coordinate 15,714 downwards.
ATCCGATTCATAACATCTTGACTTTGAGCTCTCTTTTCCAAGATAACAAATGAGATGAAACTACCTTACTTTCTTTGATCCAAAAGCATGTAGCGATTGGCACAGAAATCCAAACGGACCACTGGAAAGGCTACTTAAATTTGGAAGCTCATGGTTATATCCACAAAACTGTAAATCTTTCCGAAGAATTTGTAAATCAGGAAACCGGAGCACAGACACAAAACACTGAATCATCCTGGCGTTGGATGCGACGCTCCCTATCATGGGGTGGAGCTCACAAAAATAACTTAGCAGACCATCTTTGCGAATTTTTTGTGGCGGCGTCGTGCAAGAAATCTAAACGCAGATCCTTTTTCGCAGTTGATCACCGACATAAAAATTTGCTATCCTGGCAAGGGCAACTAGTTTTTTATGTTCTCGTGACGTTAAGCTTTACTTTTTCTTTAGAAATCCAAAAATTACAAGAACAAAAAATTAAAATACAAAAAATGCAAAAAATAAAATAAAATACAAAAAACAAAAAAAAAAGAACCAGAATGAAATACAAAAAGCAAAACAAACAAAAAAATGCACTTTAAAGACATTTTCGTAATCAGCGAGTCAAAATACATAAGTATACGTAGCTTCAAATCAATCGGAGGTATGTACTATTCGGAACTGCACCCACAAGGTTTATAAAATGAAATATTTATAAAAGTAATTATAAATCTCATAATTCTAAATTTTATAACAATTTAATAGAAGTATTTTTACAAGTATTCATAAAAGCATCTATAAATAAAGTAAGGTTAGGTTTTTCGGATGCAATATTGCCAATATTGCATATACGTTACGATTCGCCTAAAGCAATTATCGTTCTAAATTAATAAATTAAATATTTAAAAATAAATGTTTTAAAGTGTTAACGTCATTCGTTAACACGATGTTTTATAACCTCTTATTAGGATTCATAAATCGGTACGATGAGGGAGAACTCCGCAAACTAACTAACGAGAGCGAGGATAGATATAGCAACCCCGTAATTTTACAAGAATCCGCTCAAAAAAGAATTTGTTATGAACAGGCTCATTACGAAGAACATTACAATGAAGCATATACACCAAATATCAGGTTTGCTGTTGGTGGCGTAGTAGTAATGAAGGATGCACCCACACAGACTGGCGAGTCCACAAAATTGCAAAAACGTTTCAGATGTCTTCTAATTATTTCTAGAGTCCTTCCAGGTGATACGTACGGTGTAGTGGATCTACGTTTGGATGCTTCGGATGATGATGAAATCAAATCAGTCGTCGACGAAATCCCATCGAGGGATCTGCACCAAGAACGCAAGAAGGAAAATCACTCAACACCACTTGAAGATAAACCTCTGCGTAGAAGTTCGCGAATCAGCTGTAAACCGACACCGCTTTGAACCTTGATTTGTGAACCTTCGTTTGAATAAGTTGATTCCGTAAACAAAAATTGAGCCTATTCATTGAAAAATCGCCAAACTGTGAATTTGCTCATACAAATTATTTGAACAATGAATAATTGTCTTCAATTTGCAAAGTATCATAGTAAAGAGTCATCGGAAATACATACCTAGTTGATTCCGTGAACAAAAATTTAGTCTATTAATTGAAAGGTCGCCAAACTGTGATTTGTTTATAAAAATTGTTTAAATAATTAACAAAAGGCATCTGTTCTCAATTAATGGTAATGGAACATTCATTTCTTTCACATTTTATACAAAATCTATTAATTTCAATTAGCTAAACATTGACAATCCCAAAAATGACTTTCATTCATTACTTTGTTCCAAACACAATAACAATTTTTTTTTGGATTCTAACCAACTGGAAATTATTCCCATATAGTTTTAACACTGTTTTAAGATCTTCTTTCATCACCCTGGCAGACCGGCCGAACGCAAGCATTACGCTACAGCGTATTGCTAAAGTAATGCTAAAGTAATATGGCATTATAATTAATAAAAGAAACAAAATAAATATGTAAACTGTTGCAATTATAATAATACGTTAAAATTTACGTTAAATGGCCATGCCCTAATTGCAACAAGTTTCTTTTTCAGCGTTAAAAAATGAAAAAATAATGTGACTGTGATTGCAGTCTGCTAACGGCGCCTTCAAGCGGGTTTACAACATGCAGGGGCCCGACTTCAATGACAGCCACTTTGTTTTTTTATTTTTTAACGCTGAAAAAGCAACTATAAAAAAAGTAATAAAAAACTGACTTTTCATTAGATGAATCTCTAATTTATTTTCCCATTTTATTTCAATTCTCTGAAGTTTTTTAGTTTTAGTTTAGTTTCAGTTTTTTATTTAGTTTAATTCTCTTAAGATTTTTCTTCAAGTGCATTACATAAGTTCAAGTGTTTAAAAATCAAGCTTTCCGTCAGCAGGGGAATGGGTAGGAAAACACTTGTCTGAGATTACTTCAAGGGATGGTAGTATTTTTTCATCATGCCTCAATCGAAAATTCGACTTTCGATGCCTGAGGAGCGGGTCGAAAATCGAATTTTCAACCCTAGGGAAGAAAGTGACAGATCAATGTAAATGGCGGTGTTTCACACATCTGTCACTTTCTTCGTGTGATATCAGCCCTCGCTTCGCTCGGGCAGTTAGCTTCTCACTCTTGAAATCGTTGCCTTTCGACCCTCGCCACGCAATATACTATTTTCATCCTTTACTTATGTTAGGAAGATCGAAAAACTTCCAAGAACACCCAAGTAGTTGGCCTCAGATACTTTTTTTTAAACGAACGTTGCAGTGAAACTGATCCGAAATTGCCACGAATTTTTTTTCCATCCGGTAAATAGTTAGAGAAAACGAAAACAAATCTGCAGGGTAAGACTGGTTAGCCTCGCTGAAATGTTTAAACCAACTTAATGCACTCAATGTTTACGTTTTAGAAATTGACGCCGTTGTTATTTGGGAAATAATGAATAAGTATTTTATATTGAGAACTGAATTGCGGACAGCAGTTCAGGACGTCTTTATTGCTCGAATGCCAGAGGAGAACTGAATATGCGCCGGACCTGGATGCTACACTATGGCCCACGTATGCTAGAAGCACGTATGGCCTTCCTAGGTTTGATTGTGATACCTGTTTCCAGTGGTCTGGTTCTCCTCAATTCATCCACATTTATTTGTTTGAGTAGTTTTATTAATTGTCCTTTAAGTCTGTATCGATCTTGATGACCATAATGAACTGGGTAAATCTAATTTGTCGTAGTCATTATATAGCATATATACATATATATACATTTTTTCACGTGCCCCCCCCCCTCCCCACATACAATGCCAAAATTAATATTTAGTGTAGATTGTCTGTATTCCAATTTATTTAACATGCTATTATTTTGTCATTTAACTAGGTTTCCAATTTTGTAGATTGGGTGGGTTCATGTTATCTTTCTATTTAATCATCTTTTAGACTTCTCTTGTTGTAGTTGGGTCCTCTCTTTAGCCTTTTGTATGTATTTTTCATGTTTGGCTTTCCATTTCCTTATTAGATGGCTGTAGGTGAGTGTGGGTGAACAAGTTGTTGTCAAAGGAAGGTTTGCGTCTCTTTTGAGGGTCACCTCGAAGGGTAAGCGACCGGTCGTCTCGTTACTGGTAGCGTTTATCGCGAAATTAATAAACCTAATGTTTTCGTCCCACTCGTTATTCTTTTCTGCCATTGAAGTCTCAATCATGTTTTTTTAATGTTGATTGCATTGTTTCTATATTTTATTGGCCTGGGGATAAAACGCAGTAGTTTTAATGTGCTTAATTTTGAATATTTCTTCAAACTGATGCACTAATTCTGAAAAGAAGTTCTGTTCTGGATCAGTCAGAATAACCTGTGGTGCACCAAACACGTAAATGTGATGTTTCATCTAGGATGGTGTCAGAGGTTTCGTTTTTTATTGGTAGTAATAAAGTGTATCGCGGTAATCTGTCCTGGATACTCAAAATATACTTCTTTCCGCCCTTTGTTTCTGGCAACGGGCCGAATATGTCCATGGCTACTTTCTCATGTGGGTTAAGGGGTATATCGGGGATAATCTCTGCAGCCTGGTTTGTTATCCTAACTGCCTATTGAATTTGGTAGACAGGACATGTCTTGACGTACAATTTTATTTCTTTATCCATTCCTGCTCCCTCTGATTTTGCCCTTAATTGACTAATAGTATATTTTTCTACCATGTAAATACCTTGACCTTCTTTGATGACCTTTTCCTTTACATATTTACTTAATTCGCGAGTTTTATTGAAACATAACTGAAAACTGGAGTCTGCGTAGTAGTTTGACACATATTTGATCATTTATACTATTTCTTTCCTTTCTATGGGTATAAACGTAGTGTCTGCAAAGTGTAGTCGTATTATAGTTAATTTCTTGTTCTTGAAAACGTCTATCATCCAACCTAGGCATATTATCCCTTTCAATTTGTTTCCATAATTTTCTGGATGCATTTGGTTTCACTTTTACCCTTTCATTTGCCACTGGGTTTGCTTTTCACTACATGTAATTATCAAATAGATTGAAATCCTGCTCATTGAGTTCTAGACTTTCTGATTCTTTAACAGTGAATTCTTCAGTTGATTCCTCAGTTAATTCTGCAAAGGACTAGCTCATTCCTCCATTAAGTAATTTCATTTTAATCCTGCTGGCGGCTATCTCGTGATCAGTGATGGTGTGTCGAGTATTTTTATGTTAGGTAATTTTTTCTTTTACTTTGATTCCTTTCTCCACTATGTCTGTGTCTTCTAAAGCTTTACTATCCACACATTAATGTGTCTGTAATCGATGACCATTCGTAGTTTGTTTCCTTTTTTGGGTGCCACCCAAAGTGAAGAGTTGAACGGAGATTCGGAATGCCTTATGATTCCTTTATCTGAAAGATGCTGCGTGTGCTCCAGGGTAAAGTCTGTGGGCTTCTAATAGTTTACGTGATCTCAGATTCACTATCTTTCCTGAATTCAGCATAATCACGTGCTTTGTTAGTTGCGTACATGGTAATGGGTCTCCAGGTAGTGTAAAGCCCTTATTATAGGTTGTGTAACCATTTTGTTAATTTGTTATCGAATTAAAGGTTCTATGTGTTTGAACTGTAGTATTTTGTAAAGTTCTAAAATTCTATTAAAGCCTTTATAACCTGTTGTATATTCGTTTCCCCTTTTTTATGAGTCTCGTTTCGAGACTGTATATTGAAGTTTTTTTTTGTAATTCATTTCATCTGGGATTTTAAACGGGGTTGATTCGTAGTTATAAATTGGTACCCACAATTTCCCTTGGCGTATAGAGTAAATGCCGTCTGGGATCTGCTTTTATTTCCTTCGATCCATACTTTTAAATCCGTATCCTTGACTTGAATAAGGCATACTTCCTGTGAGTTTTTGCATATAGTTCCCGTCTTCGTAGAGGGGTAACTTGTTCTCGCCCTGTATCAAGAACTTTTGCGCTGTTTAGTATCTTTCATACTTTCTTAGAAATGGTGATCCTATTATCCCAGATTCCGATGAAGAGCTTCAAATAAAATCGAAGGGTAAGATAATTAATAAGGAGGGGGAGATTCTAAGGGACTGGATGGAGGATAGAGACTGGGCCGTGGCGAATGGTATGGTAACAGGGGACAAGGTGGATAAGGAGGTAGAACGGCAGAAGGCAAGTTGGGGAAGAAGTGTCTAAGGGAGAGAGGTTGAACTGGACCAGAGAGGCGATAGACAAGTATCAGGAGCAGTTAGGGAAGGTACGCTTTGAAAGGAAGTCGGTGGAGAGATATGTCAGGATTTGAAAGAGAAGGTGAAAGGGTGCGTGCAAAAAAAGGTATTTAGAAAGAAGAAGAAAGGAATGGTGAAGCCGTGGTGGGATAGGGAATGTAAAAAGATGAAAAGGAGGGTGAAGAGGAAGTACAAGAAGTGGAAAGAGGTAACTGCAAAAAGGGAGGAGTACGTAGAAATGAGAAAGTGGTTGAGATTGATAGAGGAGTTGGTAAGTGTTAATATAGAGGAAGACGTGTGGAAGATAAGAAATAGGTTCAAGAAGCGTAGAGTGAGGATAAGCGGGAAGATAGGGAGTTAGGAGTGGAGGTAGTTTTTAAAGCATCGTTTCAAGGCTCAGATTGACGGAAGAGAGATCATATGATAAGAAGAACGAGGGAGGCACAGGGGGAGAAGTTGAATGACGAGGAGATAGAGGAACAGATAAGGAAGTTAAGAAAGTCAAAGGCAGTGGCTGTTTAGTACACAAGAGGTTAGGGATCAATAGTTAGGATCAATAGTATGTGGATAGTAGAGCTCTAGAAGACACAGGCATAGTGGAGAAAGGAATCACGCTAAAAGGAAAAATTACCTAACATAAAAATACTCGACACACCATCACTGCCTCTCCCATGAAAAAGGAGGTAGAGAAGAAAGTATGGAGGGGGATGGATTTCCAGAAGGGTGCAGAAAGTAGTTAATAGTGCCACTGTATAAGAAAGCTGGTGAATACAGCGTACAAAGTATGCGCGATGTTGTTGGCGGAGCGGCTGCGGAAGGATGTCGAGGGAAAAGGAATATTTCCGACAATATCTACGTTCTGCAGCACGTGGTGAATAGAGAATTATCGTAGAAGGGTCGAGAGTTTACGCGTTTTTGTGGATCTCAAAGGCGCGTTTCCCACGGTGGATAGGGGGAGGTTGTGGGAGGCGATGGAGGAGAGGGAAGTGGAGAGATGCCTGATCGACAGGGTAAGGAAGATATATGAAGAGACGAAAGATAAGGTAAGAGCAGGGGAGGGGATTTCGGAGAGTTTCTGGATGGATACGGGGTTAAGGCAAGGGTGTCCGCTTAGCCCAACCTTTTTTCGGCTTTTAATCGCGGATATGGTAAGTTAGCTAGAGGCCGCAGTGGTAGGAGGTGTTAGGGTCAGAGGGATTAGAATTTGGTCACTCGCATATGCAGATGACGTAGTGTTGCTGTTCAGGGAAGGAGGAGTGAGTAGGGCGAATGTGGTTATGAGACAAGTGTGGGGGTTAGAAAATGGGTTATTTGCAGATGATTCTAGAAAGAAAATGAAATTGTTTGACTCACTAGTGTTCAAAGTGCTGTTTTATGGAGTACAGGTGTGGGGGTGGCAGCAAAGTGAGGAGGTGAATAGGACACAGGAAAGGTATATAAAGTGGATACTGGTAAGCTGGTTAGGGAGTGTTGGTGAGAAAAAGAGATCAGGGGAGGAGAGGGGAAGGTGGAGGTTGAACGAGAAATGGATTTTAGAAGGAATGGGCTGCAGAGGGATGACGAAGTGAGAAGAATGCATGAGGAGGGGTGAAAGGTGTATGAAGTGGTGAAGAAAAACGGCATGGAAGGAGAGAAGGCAGAAGGAGAGGATAGAATAACAGAGTCAAGGTTCAATGGGAATTACGGGTGGATTATGCCAAGGGAGAGAACGCAGTATTTGTGTGAGAAAGGAGAGAAAGGGAGTCAGGAGCTTAGAGCGAGGATGAGGTGTGGGTGAATGAAGGGTTTTAATAGGTTCTGGCTTCCTAGGGAGTAGAGAATGTGTGAATTGTGCGGGAATGGGTATGCAAGGGTGGAACACTGGCTGGAGGATTGCGAGAGAGTGGGAAGGAGTGAGATGAACATGGAGGTAGTACTTCATGAAAAACGGGACAAAAGGGCGGTTGCATGGGTGAAGGGGGTGTTATGTGAGATGAAGAAAAAGAGAAGGAAGGAGGAAGAGGAATATAAGCGAAATTGTAAATATTGTTAGTAATTAGTAGATAAGCATTAGATAGTAACCGCGGAGGCAGAGGTTGGCAATGCGAGGCAATGCAAAAGATAGGGACATGTGTGCGAGTAGAAGCGAGCGGAGCAAAGAAGGCAAAGCAATAAGAGCGAGCGGTCGTACAATTAAGGTAGCATGTAAGATGTGGATAAGTTGATTCGTAGTTATAAATTGGTGCACACAGTTCCCCTTGGCGTATAAAGTAAATGCCGTCTGAGATCTGCTTATTTCCTTCGATCCATACTTTCACATCCGTATCTTTGACTTGAATAAGGCATACTTCCTGTGAGTTTTTGCTATCAAGAACTTTTACGTTGGTTAGTATCTTTCATACTTCCTTAGAAATAGTCATCCTATTATCCCAGATTCCGATAGGGGAAAATCAACAGGAATAATATGAAAAACGTGGTTTTTCCGAGGTATGGATTGTACGAATGATTGTATGAATAGGAGTTTTCCGCATATATTTCATATTCTGCCCCTTCCTCGTAGGCCTCTTGCTCCTCTATTTCTTCCTGAGTCATTTGTTTGTGTCCCTGGTAAAAATGATGCTTTGCATGACACTGGTTAGTAAAATATCCAAGTTTTCCACATTTTTGACAATTCAGCTCCATTCTGTTGGCTAATGGAATTTATTGGTTTGAAACTCTTGGTGTTCTATTTGCTTTAAATCTGCATTGTGGATTTGCCGCTCTGAATACCCTCTTGGCTTGGTGTTTAGATTTACGTTCGGGGAGGGATGTTAGTAAAAGTCTGGAAATTGGTGAAGTATTGACTTGAAGTGAAATCTTCTGTACCTCGCCAACCAGACAACGCTACAGTTGGCCAGATCGACGGTAAATGGAGAATGAATCACAAGACGTTTATTAAAACCGAGCCCGTTCTAAACAAAAAACGGATTTCTCATGAGAATACATTGGACTTAAGAGAAATAGGACTACCACAGGTAGTGGACTTAAAACTCGACAAACTTCCAAAATTTATGTACAAAGTTTTTTTGGCCGATTCGCGATTTCTCAACTACGTTAGTGTTGGCCTAAGTCTAGAAAATCATTTTATGACAAAAAAATTATTTAAAAAAAAATGGCACTTAACACTATTAGAATTTTCGCCCTTCAACTATCATAACACGAACATTGAAACAACAAATGTGTTACTTGGACTCTAATTTGGTGCCAGTTGCGCACTCTTGAAATGCGAGTGTGAATTACAAATAAACTTTGAACTGCGGACGATATTTGTTAATTAACGAAGGGCTAATTTCTATATTATCATAGGCGGGTTGATCACATAACTTCCGTTCCACGTTTACAGGGCGAAAGAATAGTCGCGAAAGAAAAGTCGCCATTCTGTTCTCGACCGTTGCTCTGTAAAGTGTTTTTCAACAATCGGTCTGACATCGTGAGCGTAATTCAATTTCAAAGTGGAGGTTATTGGGATTTGATTCCTACGACTCGAAGCGTTTTCAATGTAACTCATTATCAGGAGTGCCTAAATAATAATAAATTGAGCAGGCGTATATCTCATAAAGTAAATCATCGAGTACGAGATATGTTCATTGATCGCCTTGATAATTTAATTCATCATTTAAAGCTGTGCCCACCTGGCTCCATATCAGGTGTGATATTAGAATATTAGACATACGTCTTGGCATAAAAGGCATTTTAGTAAAACTAAATTAGCGATGGTCATATCATTAGGTTCAGGTTGGGATCATCTCAAAATGGAGTCGCCCGTAACTCACTCTTCAGGTAGCAGGTCATAACTGTTTTCAGCGGGATACTTTTCCTATCTTATGTAAATTAAGACAATTTCAAATAATTATACATTCATTTCGGAATTATATTTTATTATTATGCTTTTGCAAAGACTTTTCAATAGTCGTCATGTCAATTTCAAATAATTATAAATTTATCTTCGAATTATGTTTCATTAAAATGCTTGTGCCACGACTCTTCAATAGTTATTATTTCAATTTAAACTAATTTTTACTGAGAATTAATATTTCATGTGATCCAGTTAGTCAATGAATAAACTTAAACTTTTGTAACCAGTATTTATGGACTTCATCGAATTCATTTAAGATACCCCTTAACTATCCCCTCTCTGTGTTGTGCTACCCAGATAGTAAAGTCAGATCAGTTATTCAGTTAATACTTAATTAAACAAATAAATCATTAGTCGTAGTTGGCATTTGAGTTCGAATCAATTTAAGAAAAGATATTTGGAATTAGACGCGACCCTTTTGATTGTTTCCGGGTTTGAATTATATTTGAAAAACACACTGGAGTCCATCAGACTGAAGTTACTGAACTTCTGAATTTGCTAGTGAAGATCTTGTAGTAATAATTAAGAATTAATAAAAACAACTAGAACCATAAGCACAAGGTTATAAAATGTAAATGTGTTTGCCTTCATATGCCCATTTACAAATTTCGTCTAAATTCCTGAAATTGCATTAAAAGCATTAAAAGCTATTATTTCGGCCTCGAAAACTGTAGGGAATTTGACTAGTGCTATTGATATTTCAGCCCTGAGTTTCCCCCGAAAGATTCAAGCCCGTGTTCCGAACGAGTCTTTAGAGCCGTCTGTTTACCAAATGTCGAGACTTCCTGATTTAAGTAATTCTTTCCTTCTCCATTCATCATGCCATTCTCCTCTATCAAGTAAAATGACCGTGAAGGGTTTCATTAGGGATAGTTTCCTCAACATAACATACGGTTGCAAATTGAGAATAGTATCCTCGCATAGTATGCGTTTCCTAATATCATGTAGGTCTGTCACCTCAACATCATTTAGTCTTCCCCGACTAGGAGTCTTATCCATTGCCGTAACTTTCTTAAAAAAGGTGCAACGGCAAGATGTCCAGAATGACCTAAAGAGTAGATGTTGGTGTAATTCTCAGAGCACTGGTGAGAGCCAGGTAGAAAACCCTTTGAATGCATATGCTATTATTGGACTGATTATTATGGTGTATAACCAGTAAGGGTGCATGATTGAAACTTTGGCATTCACTTCATTACCATGTCATGAAGTTGTTATAAGGACAACCGCAGAATTTTACCGGGAGCGGGTGCCATTTTACAAATTTGCACCCGCTCCCGGCGAAATCGCGGTAACGCTTCAGCTGTAACCACGTCTCACGACCATGAGATAGGTGATTAAAGTCTATGATGGGCTCAATACGACAATACAGCAAAAGTGTCGTGCACCCTAAGAACACGGAGCGACCCAAGGTCAAGCATTTCGTTGACACGCAGGGACGCTTTTTAGGCTATGAACCAGTGAAAGCTTGGCACCTACAAGAACACCGATGATCAGAACGAATAGCTGTGATGTTCTTGTTGGCTAATACCGAAAACTCGAGCGAACATGGTTCGTTTCTCGAAATCAAGGAGAACTATGTCAGGCCTCAAATGCGCGACAGAAACAATTGTCAAGAATATGAAGTTCCAGTATATGCAACACTTCTCATTTTCGACAATTGACTCTATTTCCCTAGGAGCGTTTGGCGAAGCGGTATCAGGGCTAATGCTGTAGGAGTGACAGAGATGGTAATAAAGTACTCTTCATGCCGCATTGTGCATTTGGATGTGAGTCTTTCCCGCATTAGTTAGACAACTAGATAGTATATGTCCTAGGTGCTCGGGGTGTGCATGACATGCTCTGCAGCTATCATCGGGAATATCTTGTCTCAAAGTGTGACGACGGTATGCTAAAGTAGAAATGATACCGTCTTGACACGCCAAAATAAAACGCTCCTTGCTCGACTTCAATCCGAGTGATTTAAGAAAAGCAAACGTTAGTTCCTACGCTATCGACTGATCCTTCACATTTCTGTGGAAGATGCCGTGCGTCCTCTTATCGAGGAGCTGTTCGCGGAAGTTTTTCTTCTCTGCTTTCTTGATCCGGTCCTTCAGGAGTGAGTACTCAATATGGATAGTGTGTGATGCATTTTTCTCACCCCTGATATTGAAGTCAAGGCAAAGTGTTTCAGCACCTTCCTCCGCTTCTTTGTACAGAAACGCCCCTTTCACCACTTTTTTGTGTCTCCTGTCCATTTTAAGAAGAGGGTCTCGTCCATTTGCGACTATATGTGCTGCACCCAAAATAATCCTGTTGTGAAGACATTCGACCACGTTGACGATGGGAGATGTAAAGTTGCGGAACAGAAGACTTCAAGTGCATGCTTTTGTTCATGTGCATAACCTTTCGTAACCCGATATCGAGGAATCTGAGCTCGTCTTTCGTCCATGGAACAACTGCAAATAAATACAGTTCTACCGCGACGGCAAGCATGTTCGTTGCAGATACTTTCTTCCTCGCCGGAAGTTCGGAGGACCAAATCTGTCGGATAAGACGTTTGTATCTGCATCGGAGAGCATTCTTTATAGATAATTGGTCCTAAATGCGGCTTTATGGCATGCCCATACATATGAAATACATACGTGACATTATGCTTTCGATATCCGGGTTTGCCGCAAAAATACCCTTAGGAATGGCGAAGTGTGATAGATAGTGGCAATAATGTGAGGCAAAAGAGGAGAGGGCTCATGGTATCTCCCTGCAGACACCTCTCTGAAGGGTGACGTTGTTAGTGGTCACATGATGTTTTCCAGATGAGATAGTACATCAGGTTTTCCAAAGCGGCATCAATCTCTCTATGCACCTCACGATGTGTGGGTGAACCTTTAAGCTTTTCAACAGACAGATGATAAGTCTATAGGAGGTTGAATCGAAAGCTTTCCAGTAATCAACCCAGGCCATCGAAAGACATCGTTGGCAGGATGCTGCGTTACACAATTCCGATTGTCCAAACAATCCTACCATTTAGGATAGCCGTGAAGATCGTATACAGCGTGTATGTACTTCTTAGGGTCAGGCAAGTTGCTCAGCTTCGGAGTAGGCTCTTTCGACTTTAGATATAAGGTGAAAATGTGGGCCAGACGCTGGTGGGCTGAAGGAAACCTCTTCCACAAAAAGGACTTGATACCATCTGTTTCCGGAGCTGAATAGTTCTTCATGTCTCTTAATACCTCTTCTCTTCCTCGGTAGTGATAGTCAGAAAAAGTCGAGATGGTTCAGAGAAAAAACTGTTCATTTTTTCTAAACCACCTGTCCCTCCGCTCTAGACTTCTCCTAGGCTCAGATAGTATCCATATTCTGTCAATAATATGCTGCCTGATGGTCAGCAGCTTTGATTTCTCGAGTATGTGATGACGTTCCCACTAAATGTGGGACTTTTGGTATTATGATCATCCGATGGTTTTTTTCTACAGTTTGCAGCTGACAAAGTTCTCGTTGCATCATACACGCTACAATTGATGGTCCAGTGATCGGACTCTTCGGAAAAATCTTCACGAAGCGTGTCATCCAGTTCAGCCAGATCTTTGGGTGTCGCCTCACTTCCTCTGTTTCTGACTTTTTCTGACTGCGGTAGAGTAAGCGTTACGCTTATATAACCCCTTTTCCGGAGGTTCCCGGCACGGTTTCGCAGAAGTTGATACGAAAAGTGCGAGAGTTCTGGGCGTTGCTCGCACCACAGAGCATGCAGTCGCGGCATGTAACCTTCTTGTTTAGGAGCCATATTGGTATCGTAGCATGCCATGCACACGCTGAGTACCCAGAACTATGATTTTCGGACAGCAGACTCCAACGCACACTCAAGGCCTGACATCATTCGCCAAGACTTCAAGGAACGAACTATATTCGTGATCCAAAGTATTCAATTAAAGTAATGGTCCTTGTGATCGGTGCTCTCGGAGGTGCGAAACTATCACTGGTTCGTAACCTTAAAGCCATACCCGCGTGCCTAAAATATACCAAGGCACTTGCCAGATGGACGAAGAAAGCTGTCATCCTTGAGTCGCTTCCTGTCCTCAAGACACACAAGGGTTTCACCGGCCTGTTTTCGTGATTTCGTCGTGCTCTGTGGCCGCCCATCTCACTGGAAGCCGGTGTCATTTTCATAGATGGCAGTTACTCCCAGTGAGACCCTATGGTGGCTGTTGAACCTTTTTTTAAATTATATATATATATATATTTAATTTAAAAAAAGAGTTGAACAACCACCGCAGGGTTCCACTGAGAGCAACCGCAATCTGAAAAAAATGTCAATAGCCCCTAGTAGAACCGCGGTAAATCACACCTATGCCCACGCCTTACAACCGCGAGATGGGTGGTCACAGGGAACGACGAAATCACACCGACAGGCCGGCGAAACCCTCGCGTGTCTTGAGGACACGAAGCGACCCAAGGATGAGAGCTTTCTGCATCCATCTCGCAAGTGCCTTGGCATATTTTTGGCACGCGAGTATGGCTTTAAGGTTACGAACCAGTGATAGTTTCGCACCTCCGAAAGCACCTATCACAAGGACCATTACTTGCACCGAATATTATGGGTACAGTCGTTGCAGCTCTCTTTTCAGGTCTTGATACCTCTCCTCTTTTTCTTTCTCCTTTGCAGTGATGTTGTCGAAAATCGTAGTTCCAGAAAATTTGGCATTTCTCGTTCCGGACAATTGACTCTATCTCCCTTGGAGCGTTCGGCAGGGTAGGGTCGCGACCAATACCGTAAAAACGACAAAGATGGTGACAAAGCACTTTTAGGGCCGCATTATGTCTATAGATATACGTAGTTCCTGCGTGGGTCGGACAGCCTGATAGCATGTGTTCTAGGTACTCTGTACCTGAATTAAAACCTGATGATTTGAGGAAAGCAAAAGTTTGCTCCTTCGAAAAGGACTGTTTTTCTACATTTCTGTGAAAGTTTCCGTGTATTTTCTTGTCGAGTAGCTGTTCGTGGAATTTTCCAACCTCTGCTTTCTTTACTTCGGCTTTTAGAAGTGTAGCATCTAGATGGAGTAATGCACTTTCCTCACTGCTGATGTTAAAATTCAGGCCAAGGGTCTCGGCCGCTTGCTCCGCAACTTTGTAAAGGAACGCTCTTTCACCAATCATCTCGTGGTTCCTGACCATCTTTAGAAGAGGATCTCTGCCATTCGCAGCGATGTAAGCTGTACTTAGAACAATTCGTCCATTGAACCACCCCAAACGAGTAGTGTAGAACCGGGACGGCAAGCATGTTAGGCGCAGATACCTTGTTCAACGCCGACAGATTGGAAGACCAAATCCTTCATCCAAGTCCTTCAATGATGTTACGTCCTGAATGCTGCTTTGAAGCACGCCCCGGTATATATAGGTCTCTCCAGTATTAAGATGTCTAATAACACTTATATCCACAAGCTCAGGGTCCTTGGGAACGCCAGGCATCTTTCCTTTCTTTAGATTAATTTTGGCACACTTATCCAAACCAAAGTCCATCACAATCTCTCCTGTGTAGTTCTTGACGATATTTATAGCAGTTTGAATTTTGCTTTCACCAGAGGCATAGATCTTCCAGTCATCCATATAGAATAGATGTGTGACCTAATGCTCGCCCTGATTAGTGTCGCCACAGAGGTATATCCAGGAGAATTCTGTAGTGCGAGAGATACAGGCAGAAGTGTGACGCAAAAAAGCAAAGGGCTCATGGTATCACCTTGAAAGACGACCCTCTGGAAAGTGACGTTGTTCGTTGTCACACGATAATTTCTAGATGAGATAGTAAATCTAGTTTTCCAAAGAGCCATCAATCTCTCTATGCATCTCACTATGTGTGGATGTACCTTCGAACATTCCAACAGACAGATGATAAGTCTATGAGGGGTTTTATCGAAAGCTTTCCGGTACTCAATCCAGGCAATTGACAGGACGCGCTGGTGGGCTGCAGCGTCTTTACAGACACACCTGTCAATTAGCAGGTTCTCTCGACAGCCTGCTACACCGTTTTTCGAGCCACGTTGTCCATACATGCCATACATGCCGGATTAAGAAAGCACAGGAGAAAAACTTCCACGAACAGCTCCTCGACAAGAGGATGCACGGCATCTTCCACAGAAATGTGGAAGATCAGTCGAT
>CAKNYM010044282.1:40311-55070 GCA_932195095.1 Andricus curvator | reverse complement strand
TCAAAAAGACGAATTTTCTATAAAACAGTTGAATTTTCAACCCAAAAATATATTAATACAAATGATTATTTTCAATCTATAATGAAGAATTTTCTATAAAAAAAACGAATGTTAAAAAAAAGGTGAATTTTTCACCAAAAAAGATAACTTTTGAACAAAATAATTGAATTTTCAACCAAATGGTTGAATTTTCAAATAAAGGAGAAAAAAATACACCAATTTTCAAACAAATAGTAGAATTTTTATCTAAAAAAGATACATTTTCAGTAAAAGTAATTGATTTACAACAACAACAAAAAAGATTTTTCAACGAAATAGTCAAATTTCCAACCAATGAGATGAATTTTCAACAAAAATAATGAATCTGCAACCAAAAAAAAAGGAATTTTTTACAAAGCAGTTCAAATTTGAACCAAAAAAAAAAACAATTTTCAACAAAAAAAGATGAATTTTTAACCAAAAGAAATAAACTTTCAACCAAAAATAGTTGGATTTTCTTATTGGGTGCTAATAATTAGTTCGAATTTGAGTTTTAAGTTCAATTTTAAACGCTATTAAATAAAAATTTGCTCAGAATAAAGTTTTAATAAGAAATTATTCCATATTTAATGTTCTCAATTAAAATAAAACAATTATGTTTAGCTTTGAATTTTAATTCTATATATTTCATTGGGATAAAAATTGAAACTAAGTACAGCGAACTTCTCAGAAAAACGGAAAAATGTCGATTAGTCGCATTTTTCTTCAAAAAGTCGCACGATCCGAGCCCTGTATTTAAAAAAAAGTCAAAACAAAACAAAAAACAAAAAAGATTTTGAGAAAATAAGATTCGAAACTGGATCAAGGATTCTAGAATAATTGACAATAATAAATAGATAAAAAAATTTAAAAGATATTAATTTTTTAACTGAAAATTTAACTATTCCATTTTTTTTTCATTACGTTTTTTAGGTGAAAATATATCTTTTTTATTTGAAAACTCAATTATTTGGTTGAAAATTCATGTCTGATGTTGAAAACTTAACTATTTCGTTAATAATTAGTTTTTTTTTGGTCGAAACCTAATTTTTTTAACTGAAAATATAACTGTTCCATTCTTGGTTGAAAATTTATCTTTTTTGGTAAAAAGTAATCTTTTTTGTTGGGAATTCAATTATCCTAGTCGAAGATTCATCATTTTAGTTGAAAATTCATCTGTGTGGTTTAAAATTCAATTATTCCAGTAGAAGGTTCATATTTTTAGTTGAAAATTCATCGTTTTGGATGAAAGTTTAACTCTTTGGTTGAAAATTCGTCTTTTCTGTCACAAAATTAATCTTCTTGGTTGAAACTTCATTTTTTTGTTAAACATTCATAATTTTAAATGAAAATTCATAACTTTTATTGAAAATGTAACTTTTTCGTTGAAATTTATTTTTTGTATGAAAATTAATTTTTTACCTGAAAATTTAACTATTCCATTTTTTTATTTACGTTTTTTAGGTGAAAATATATCTTTTTTATTTGAAAACTCAATTATGTGGTTCAAAATTCATGTCTGATGTTGAAAATTTAACTATTTCGTTAAAAATTAGTTTACTTTGGTTGAAAACAGAACCATTATGTTGAAAATCCGTTTTTGTTGTTGTTCAAAGTTCATTTTGTTTTTAACTGAAAATTAAACTTTTCTATTTTTGCTTGAAAATTAATATTTTTTAGGTGAATATTCAACTATTTGGTTGAAAATTCATGTGTTTTGTTGAATTTGTTGTGTGGAAATGTAGTATTATTTATTTAGTTGATTATTCGATGGTTTTGGACTGGAATATATCGTTTTCCAAAGTAAAATATGACACCTGTTTTTTTGTCTTCCACCGAAGAATTTATGAAAAAATTGATGCAAATTTTCATGGAAAAGTTGTATCTTGGAAACAAATTGACATAATTAAATTTTCTTTCCTTAAGCCTGTAGTGAAACTCTAAATTTAAAAATTTTTAAAGTAACAAAATCCCATACATTTTCCCAGAGGAAAAAAAACTAAAAAGTGATACTTTTTTTAGTTTCATAGTAATAAGAGCGAGATATTCAGTGAGTTTTGTCCTCACTAAACTATTCCTGCATATAGAAAAATTATTTTTTTATAATCATATGAAATTAGATGGTAACACTCGCCTGGAAAACCTGGAAATGTGGGAATTTTTTGTTAAGTCAGGGAATTTTTTCGAGAGCGTGCTTAAATTTTGTTTAAATTGTAATATGGAATTAAATAACAATGTTTTTTCATTTGTAAAAGTAGCTTTATGTATTACTGGATTTAACTATTTCGTTGAAATTTTTTTTATTTATTTCTTATTTGAAACATAATTTTTTAAACTGAAAATTTAACTATTCTATTTTTGATTTAAAATTTATATTTTTTTTTTAGTTTAAAATTCATGTATTTTATAGAAAATTCTTCTTTTTGTTAAAAAATTAATCTTCTTAATTGAAAATTCATCTTTTTGGTTGAAAACTAAACTACTTGGTTGAAAGTTGAACTCTTTTTTCGAGAGCGTGCTTAAATTTGGTTTAAATTGTAATATAGAATTAAATAACAATGTTTTTTTATTTGTAAAAGTAGCTTTATATATTACTGGATTTAAATATTTCGTTGAAAATTCATTTTTTTTTGTTTTTGTTTTATTTTAAACATAATTTTTTTAACTGAAAATTTAACTATTATATTTTTGATTGAAAAATTATCTTTTTTAGTCAAAAGATCATGTATTTGATAGAAAATTCGTCTTTTGGGTAGAAAATTAATCTTCTTAATTGAAAATTCATCTTCTTGGTAGAAAACTAATCTATTTGGTGAATGTTAAACTCTTTTTTTGAAAGTATATTTTTTTGCTTGAACATTCATCATTTTGGATTAAAATTCATCACTTTTATTAAAAATGTATCTGTTTTGTTGAAAATTACTGTTTTTAAACGAAAATTGATTTTTTTAAACTTAAAATTGAACTATTCCATTTTTAATTGAAAATGTACCCTGCTTAGTTGAAAATTGGTCTTTTTTGCATGGAAATTCAACTATTTGGTTGAAAATTCGTCTTTTCTGTCAGAAAATTAATCTTCTTGGTTGAAACTTCATTTTTTTGCTAAACATTCATAATTTTAAATGAAAATTCATAACTTTTATTGAAAATGTAACTTTTTCGTTGAAATTTATTTTTTGTATGAAAACTAATTTTTTAACTGTAAATTTAACTATTCCATTTTTATTATTTACGTTTTTTAGGTGAAAATATATCTTTTTCATTTGAAAACTCAATTATTTGGTTGAAAATTTAACTATTTCATTAAAAATTAGTTTTTTTTTGGTCGAAACCTAATTTTTTTAACTGAAAATATAACTTCAATTCTTGATTGAAAATGTGTCATTTTTGGTAAAAAGTAATCTTTTTTGTTGAGAATTCAATTATTCTAGTCAAAGATTCATTATTTTAGTTGAAAATTCATCTTTATGGTTAAAATTCAATTATTCTAGTAGAAGATTCATATTTCTAGTTAAAATTCATCAGTTTGGATGAAAATTTAATTATTTGATTGAAAATTCGTCATTTCTGTCAGAAAAGTAATCTTCTTGGTTGAAACTTAATTTTTCTGTTAAACATTCATAATTTTAAATGAAAATTCACAACTTTTATTAAAAATGTGACTTTTTCGTTGAAATTGATTTTTTGTATGAAAATTAATGTTGTAACTGAAAATTTAACTATTCCATTTTTTTAAATTACGTTTTTTAGGTGAAAATATATCTTTTTTATTTGAAAACTCAATTATTTGGTTGAAAATTCATGTCTGATGTTGAAAATTTAACTATTTCGTTAAAAATTAGTTTTTTTTTGGTCGAAACCTAATTTTTTTAACTGAAAATATAACTGTTCCATTCTTGGTTGGAAATTTGTCTTTTTTGGTCAAAAGTAATCTTTTTTGTTGAGAATTCAATTATTCTAGTCAAAGATTCATCATTTTAGTTGAAAATTCATCTTTTTGATTTAAAATTCAATTATTCCAGTAGAAGATTCATATGTTTAGTTGAAAATTCATCAGTTTGGATGAAAATTTAACTATTTTGTTGAAAATACGTTTTTTTGTTTGTTAGAAACTTCCTTTAACTGACAATTTAACTAATTCAGTTAAATTTTTTATCATTTTAGATAAAAACGCATCTCTTTAGTTAAAAATTAATTTTTTCTAATGTATTTTTTTGAAAATTCGTGTTTTTGGTAGAAATTAATATTCTTGTTGAAAATTGATCTTTTTGGTTGAAAATTCAACTATTATAGTGAAAGATTCATAATTTTAGTTGAAAATTGATCTTTTTCGTTTAGAACTCAATTATTCCAGTGGAAGATTCATAATTTTAGTTCGGAATTCATCACTTTGATTGGAAATAGAATCATTATGTTGAAAATCCGTTTTTTGTTGTTGTTAAAAGTTAATTTTGTTTTTAACTGAAAATTAAACTTTTCTATTTTTGCTTGAAAATTAATATTTTTTAGGTGAATATGCAACTATTTGGTTGAAAATTCATGTGTTTTGTTGAATTTTTTTTTGTAGAAAATTAGTATTATTTATTTATTTGATTATTCGATGGTGATGAGATCTTTAAGAATATGTTGTAATATAATTTATCAAAGCTTAAAAATTAAACATATTATTTAAATTTCGCAAATGAACAAAAGTTATTCAATTTTACATATGAACAGTACTATTTTTAAACATTCAGATAATTACAAGGACTGAAAAAATATTAGTTATAATAAAGTCGCGAAATTAAATGTTTAAAAAAATACCAAATACTTAAAAAATTATATCTCGATAAATCTTGAGATACCTGAAAAAAACCTGGAATTGTCAAGTATTTTTTTTCCAAGTTGACGTCTTAAATCAGTAAATTCTAGAAATTAGTGAATTCGCGAAATTTCTAATTATTACAAAAATTTTTAATTTTCATCCTTCAGGATTTTTCTTTTTCGTAAAATCACATAGATGATAAATTTCAGATAATTATGATAAATTTAGGAAAATTAAGTCACAAATTTCGTAAGTTTAAAATAATTTTTGGAAAATTCTGTTACAAATTTCGTAATTTTCAGTTACAATTACGGAAATTTTGTTACACATTGTACCTGAAAGTTATGAAACTTGTAATAAAATGTTACGTTTCGAGTAGCGAAAGTTTTATACCGTTACACATAACAGAAAATTAAGAATCTTTTTTCGTGATTTAACGTAAATTTACGAAAATTCTGTTACAATTTCGTATTTTATTAAAACTTTCGCAATTTAAGATGAATATCAGATCTTATAGATTTTAAATAAGAAAATTGATGAAATGATTTTTGCTGATTTTTGTTTTGATTGATTTTACTCTTTTACTATAGTTTTGCCTTTTATGTTTTTTTTTCTGCTTTTGCTTCGAGTACACTGTTGCTCATCATAAAAAATAAGATTTTCTGTATGAAGTTATAGTTTAGCGAGAACGACATTTCCAGGATATTTCCCTGATATTACTATGAATCTAAACAAAAATCAAAGGTGGACTTTTTGAGAAAATTAAATTTTTATAGTTTTTTCGACAAATTTATGCCATTTAGGTAATTTGAAAAAAATTTCAAGTTTCTTTGAGGAATTTTGAAGAGTGGAGATTGCACTAAAATGTTCTGCCGCAAAGAACAGAAAATTATGTCAATTGTTCCCAAGATTCAACTTTTCAAGTTAGTAGTGCCAAAAATCAGGCCTCTGGAAAAAAATAATTTTCTATGATTTTGTGAATTGAAATGATATTATCAGTCACGTCTTATGAAGGAAAAACATGATTCTTATGAAAAAAGTTTAAAACTTACGAAAAACAATTATTTTAACAATAGTTTTTGTAATTGAATCTTTTCTTATTATCGCTTCTTGCCAATTGCTTAAAAATGACTGAGTTTTAAACTTTTAATCAATCATTGCTTATTTTGTCGGGAAAAAATTTCCTATGACACTGCTGTTTCCAATTTTAAAAAAAAGTAAATAGTCTTTAAATATAATTATTTTCTAGAAAAATCTTTTCTAAAAAAAAAGATTTTTATTATTTGAGCCACAGAAAAATTTACTTTCAAAATTGGAAACAGTAGAGGTGTAGAGAATGTTTTCCATGAAAAAATAAACCGACATTTATTAAAATTCAATCATTTAAAAAAAATTTGAAGAAGCAATAGCAATAAAAAATGCAATTCGAAAAAACATTGTTAATCTTATTATTTTGTAAGTTTCAAATTTTTTAATCAAAAATCATGTTTTTCGTCTGAAATGACATATAGTCGTTATTTCTGAACAATGCTAATTTTTTGCGTGACAGAAGGGTAGAAGTAGAGGTAAGACAACATTTATACTGTTTTTAAAAATCTCTTTATTTCTTTATATTAACTTAAATGAACGATACAACATTTTTTCGATTCATGTAATAGATACTTACACAGGAAAATATTGTAAATACAAATTTTACAACTCCAGTCAACTGTCATATATCATCAATCTAAATCTTCAATTATTTGAAAAAACTTTGGAATATTTTCCAAGACTAATTAAGACTTCCACGATAATTAAAAACACTGTGCAAGTATCATGAAAAACTTAACAGAATCCTTTAGAAGTACATCTTGTACTTGAAATTAATCTCAAGCATTTAGACTAGAATCATTCATGTTTTTCTTTCAAGCCTTTCCATAATAAAGATAAATGCACTCTTTTTAAGGTACATCGATTAAATGATTCAACGATGAATTATAACAACATTAACGTAGATACTATCTTTCTGAAGTATCTTTTTATACACTAAACGATAGATTTAAGTGCTGCACTTTGTTGAATAACATCAAAGATGTGCAAGAATTAGGGATAAATTTGCAAAAATGTCGAGGGAATGATTCCTTCCGAAGCTCCTGATTATTTATTAATTCTTTATGATTAGTTTTCGTTTAAAAACTCTTTATCAGCCTTATTTAAAAAAAAAGATATACTATATCACGTTGAATCTTTAAATTAAAAGGATAGATGCCCTACGAAGAGGAAGAATTTCCACTAAGTTTTCTTAATAAAGCTAAGTTAAGAGCTAGGATATTATGGAATGAAGAAGATCAACATAATCCTCCTTCGTAGTCGTCCTCCTCTTCCTGATTTGCTGGTTCAGAATGAACTGGTGGTGGACTCGATTCTGCTCCTGGACTCGATTCTGCTGCTTTAGCTTGGGGTTCTCTTGTTTCTTCTAACACACCTTCTTGGTTTTCCTAATTGATATCAAACCAATTTTTTAAATTAAAAATCGTCTGAGAAATCAGAGAATTATGTTGGTCAGGAAAAATCAGGGATTATGACAAAAAACGGCAAAAGTCAGGGTGTTTAAAAAAATTCAAAGGAATTTTCAAGAGCTTTAAAAAGTTTCAGAGGATTTCAAAAGATTTCAAAGAATTAAAAATATTTTTTGGGTATTTTAAAATATTCCGCAGAATTTTCGATAGATTTCAAAGCGTTTTATAGTATTTTTAAAACATCGAAGGAATTTTCAAGAGCTTTAAAAAGTGTCAACGTATTTCAAAGGATTTGAAATATTTTAGGGTATTTTAAAAGATTCCAAGGCATTCTCAAGAGATTTAAAAAAAATTGCATGGAGTTTTAAAGAATTTACTACAATTTCGGAAGATATAGAACAATTATTTAGAATCTATAACGTTTTAGCATAATTTAAAAGATTTTAAGAAGGAATTTATAAGATTTCTGCGGATATCAATGATTTGAAGGGACTTTAAAAGCTCTCAAGGTATTTTAAAAAATGTCCAGGATATCAGAAAATATTTTAATGGATTTTAAAGAATTTATTCACAAAAATGGAGGGATTTCATACAATTGAAATGATTTTCAAATATTTCAAGATATTTCCAATGAGTTTAAAGAATTTGATAGATTTAAGGGTATTTAAAAAGATTTTACAGGATTTGAAATATCTTAGTGTATATTTAATAGCATTCAATAATTTCAAGTGATTGCAAAGAATTAAACAAATTTTAGTTCCTATTTTTTTAAATCCTGGTAGTTTTCAAGGGATTTCAAAATTTTTTAAAATATTTTAGGGTATTTTAAAAGATTCCACGGAACTTTCAAGAGCTTTCCAAATGTTTAAGGGATTTCAAAGGATGTGAAAATTTTTAGGAAATTTGGAAAGATTCTAAGGCATTTTCAAGAAATTAAAAAATTTTCAAGTAACTTTCAAAGATTTTAAAGAATTCGAAAGATTTTATGGTATTTTAAAAGATTCCAAGGAGTTTTCAATTGATTTTAATAATTTAAAAGGATTTCAAAGAAATGTAGAGATTTGAGGGTATTTTTAAAAATTGCAAGAAATCTTCAAGATAATTAAACAATTTCGAGGGATTTCAACAGATTTGTAAGATTGTAGGGTATTTTAAAAGATTCTAAGGTATTTTCAAGAGTTTACAAAAAAAGTCATGGGTTTTTAAAGAGTTTACTACAATTTCGGAAGATATAGAAAATTTTTTTAGGATCCCCAAGGTTTAAGGATATTTTAAAAGATTTCAAGGGGAATTTATGAGATTTCTGAGGATATTAATGATTTCAAGGGATTTTAAAAGCCCTCAAGGTGTTTTAATAAATTTTCGATGATTTCAGAAAATATCAGATTTCATGTAATTTCACAGGATTCTGTAACATTTCAATGGATTTTAAAGAATTTATTCATAAAAATTGAGGGATTTCGTATGTTTTGAAAGATTTTCCAATATTTCAAGGTATTTCCTAAGATTTTAAAGAATTTGATAGATTGTAGTGTCTTTAAAAAGATTCCAAAGGATTTAAAAAGATTTGAAAGATTTTAGGGTATTTTAAATGATTCCAAGGCATTTTCGAGAGGATTACGTCCAATTTTCATGGGATTTTATAGAAATTCGGAAGATATGGAACAATTTTATAGAATCTATCAAGTTTTAGTATATTTTAAAAGATTTGAAGGGGAATTTATCAGATTTTTGAGGATTTCATTGATTTAAAGGAATTTTAAAAGACCTCAAGGTATTTTAATAAATTTTCCAGGATTTCAGGAAATATCATCAGATTTCATGTAATTTCACGGGATTTTATCATATTTTAATGGATTTCAAATAATTTATTCACAAAAATTGAGGAATCTCATACGATTTTCAAATATTTCAAGGTATTTCCAAATATTTTAAAGAATTTGATAGATTTTAGGATATTTTAAAAGATTCCAAGGAATTTTCAATTTGCTTGAATAATTTGAAGAGATTTCAAAGAATTTTAGGACATTTTTAAAAATTCCAAGAAATTTTCAATATAATTAAAAAATTTCAAGGAATTGAACAGATTTTACAGGATTTGAATTATCTTAGGGTATATTTAATAGAATTCAATAATTCCAAGTGATTCCAAAGAATTTTAAAGTTTTTAGTTTTTTTTTTAGTAAATTTCAACAGTTTTAAAAAATGTCAAGGGATTTCAAAATATTTGTAAAGATTTTTAATATTTTAGGACGTTTTAAAAGATTCCAAGGCATTTTCAAGAGCATTAAAATTTTGTTAAAGGAATTTCCAAGGATGTAAATGATTTTAGGGGATGTAAAATGTTTCCTAAAATTTCGAAAGATATGGAACGATTTTAGAGAATATATAAGGTTTTAAAATATTACAAGGGATTTTATAAGATTTCCTAGCATTTCGTAGAATTTCACGGGATTTTCAAATATTTGTTCGCAATTCATTTGAAATTATTTGGAATTCAACCTGAATTCTTTTAAATTTATTTGAATTCTCTTGAATTTTTTAATCAATTTAAATTCACTTAACTCTACTCAATTCAATGATTTTTTTGTAATTTTTGTTTAATTTATCCTGAAATCTTTTTAACTCACATTGCTTACTGAATTTAATGAAGTTTGTCATAATCTTGAATTGTTTTCAATTAAATTCCTCTAAATTCATTCCAATTTTACTGAAGGTAATGGAATTTCTTGGATTAAAAAAAAATTTGCAATTCATTTAAATTCTTTTGAATTTAACTGGAACTGTTTTGAAGTCTTATAAATTTATCCTGAATTCGATAAAAATCACCTGGAATCCTTATAAAATTCATCAAATCAGTTTTTTCGTTAGAAATTAGTCACTGTTGATCACATTTTCGGTTTAAATAGGTCGCTTTTTCACTTTCTTTAGGTAAATTAGGCTATGACAGCCCTGAGAATGATAAATTGAAAATGTATAGATTTAAATGAAAATTTTTTTACTCCATTAATAAAAGATTCTATATTAAAAATGTTATTTGAATTTTGGCCTTTAAATATTAATTGCCAGAGAAAATGAAAAATTAGTTTGCGAAAAATCAGGAAAAGTCAGGGAATTTTGGAAATTAAGTTTTCCGGCCACCCTGTTAATCTTTCAAACAAGTTAAAATTCAAGAATAAATCTTTCAGCTTCTACAAACGAAAATCTGATTATTTCTTACATGATTAACTTCCGCTTCGACTGTAGCTTGTCCCGTGAGTTTGCTGGCATTAGGCGAAATATAAGACTCAGCTGCATTTGCTCGAATTCCTGCAGGAGGTATAGCATATTCCTGCTGAGGTAGAGGAAGTCCCCTAGCTAATTTTGCATATTCCACGTCCATGTGTTTGATAAAAGGACTGTTCAAGGCCGATCTAGCTGCATCTGCATCTTCGTTGTCGTAGGCTTGTAATAACATTTCCAGTGTTTGTACCTGAATGCAAAAGAACCAAGTGTGGATTATCTTTTTGAATCAATTTAAAATTCCTCTCCAGACTTCACAGTCCAAAATGCAAATTCAAAACTGGGGAAATAGGGTGATTTTTCAAGAAAATAGGGAAATGATAGGGTAATACATTTTTCTAAAGAAAATTAATGTAGCTACCATATTCCTAAGATTTCAGATCGAAATATATTGCACTTTCAACAAAATCGTTGATATTTCAACCAAAAATGATTTTAATTTTGAATAAAAAACAGTTGAGTTTGACCAAACAGGACAAATTTTTAACAAAATAGTTTAATCATCTGCCAAAACAGATTAAGCATCAACCAAACAGTTGTATTTTTAACCAAATAGTGAAATTTTCAATCAAAAAGATGCATTTTCAACCAAAAAAATGAATCTTCAACCAAGAAGATTAAATTTATATAAAAAAGAATTTTTAGCAAAATATTTAAATTCTTGATCAAACAGATGAATCTTCAACAACAACAAAATTAATTTTTAACAAAATACATGATCTTTCAACTATAAAAGATCATTTTTTAACGAATAATGAAATAATTAAATTTTCGTTTGAACGAATTAATTTTCAATACAAAAAAAAACTTATTTTCAACCAAACAGATGAATCTTCAACCAAAGAAATTAATTTTTAACATAGTGGTTCAACTTTCAACCAGATAGTTGTTTTTTCAACAAATAAAGATACATGTTTAACGAAAAGTTAATACTTCAACCAAAAAAGATTTTAATTTTTAAGGAAAAACAATTGCATTCAAATAAAAAAAAATCTGCCCGCTTCGCGGGCACATTCTCATGGCGCGCTTCGCGCGCGGCTCGCTTCGCTCGCAAGTTTGAGCGCGCCTAGGGCGCGCGACTGTTGGATCTCGCGCTTCGCGCTCGATTATGTGTTCATCTCGCGCTACGCGCTCGGGCGTATTTGCATCGCGCTTTACGCTAGGCTCCTCTAGATTTTTGAACTTCGTGTTCTACATCGATGAAAAGAAAAAGTTTGTTTGCAAATATTATAAAATTATCAAAACCTCTACATATTAAGTGATTGTTAAATTTATTTTTATTTTAGACTGAAAAGGAACTTTATTTACTCAAGGTTCTATCGACCTTAAGGAACACATTCTCATCCAGACACTCGCGCTTCGCGCTCGATATTTGATTTGAAAATCATTTGAACCGTATGATAGAAACAAAAAAGTTTGAGCGCACTTACGGCGTGCGATTTGGTAAATACACTGAGCGCGCACTTTGTGCTTCGTATTATATGTTCTTCATATACAAATTACTAAATTTGTATTTGATTTCAAATGAAAAGTAATGATATAATTCAGGCGACAAATTTTATTAGTTAACATTTTATTTTAGCTTGTGCCGTTCATCAAAAAAGTTAAATTTTTCATTTTGAATATATTCTTACCACAAAAATTGATTACGGGTGTGTAAGTCTTTTTTGAATACACAATTTTTGTTCATTTATATGTTTTCGTACCTTGCATTGTTTTTTCAAAAATTTGATTTTTTTTACTGTCAATGTTATTTTCACGAATAAACCGAAAACCACGCATCCTATCGAAACATGAGTCACAATAAATTTGTACCTCTTCCTTGGATGAACAAATTTTGTTTCGGTCATTTTTTCGTAGCTGGTAATATTCGTCTGAAAATTTGATTTTTCTATTTTCAATGCTGTTTTTTACGAATAAAACAAAAACTACGCGTCATATCAAAAAGTGAATGATAAGAAATTTGTAGATCTTTTTTAGGTGCACAATTTTGGTGAGATGATATTTTCTGGTATCTTGCATAGTTTTACAGCAAAATGGCTTTTTTGATTTTTCATTAATTTTTTGTGCGATCGAAATTTGAATTTTTTATTTTTCGAAAAATTCAAAAAGTTGTTATGAAAATATTATAGGGTGTTCAGGAATCAACGTTTTTCTCCTCTTGACTTTTTTTCATATCGTGCGTTTTTCGGCTTAAAATGTTCATTTTCGTTTGTTTTTTGGAATTTTGAAAATGCTATAACTCCAGTAATTTTTTTTTATCACGAAAAGTCATAAGAATATTTTGTTCGTCATTTTGCGTACTACTAATAACCGTACATAGAATTTTCAAATCTTCCAAAAAAGTGGTCTCAAAAATTTTCAAAATGTGCTCACTTTTTGGATTTTCATCCAAAATAGCTGGTTAACGAACTCGTTCTCTATTTTTGGGCCATAAAAAAGTGTGCCAAAGCTCAATCAAATCTGATCATTCTTTCGAAAGTTATCGTGGCTACAGACAGACAGACAGACAGACAGACAGACAGACAGACAGACAGACAGACAGACAGACAGACTACAGACAGACAGACACCTTCGTAAAAATCGTTTTTTCTAGCTCAGGGGGTCTCGAAACGTGGAGATTTGATGAAAACCGACTATGTCAAATTTTACATAAAACCAATACCTTCTCATTAGAATGAGAATGTAAAAAAACATTTTCAAACCAAAAAGACAAAATTTGCAACTGAGAAAGATTTTTCAATAAAAAAAAAGGTCAAAAATATGAGGTTTGAACGAAAAAGTTAATTTTTAACAAAATAGTTAAATTTTCAAACAAGCAGATTAATCTTTAAACAAAAGAATGCATTTTTTACGAAGCATTTCAACATTCAACCAAGTATTTGAATTTACAACAGAAAAACATGACTTTTTAACAAAATAGTTGAATTTTTAACAAACTAATTGAATTTTCAACCAAAAGAGATGGATTCTGAACCAAAAATATATTAGTAGACTTTTCAATTAAAATGAATTAACTTTCAACCAAAAGAGATGACTTTTCTACCAAAAGATGAATTTTCAACCAAGAAGATTAAATTTCTATAAAAAAGAAGAATTTTTAGCAAAATATTTAAATTCTTGACCAAACAGATGAATCTTCAACAACAACAAAATTAATTTTTAACAAAATACATGATCTTTCAACTATAAAATAATTAAATTTTCAGTTTCACAAATTGATTTTCAATGCAAAAAAACTATTTTCAACAAAAAAGTTACATTTTCAACCAAGCAGATGAATCTTCAACCAAAGAAATAAATTTTTGACAAAGTATTTCAACTAAGAAAGATTAATTCTCAACGAAAAATGTAAAATTTTGCTGTTTCAACCAAAAGTGATTTTAATTTTGAATAGAAAACAGTTGAGTTTAACCAAACAGGACACATTTTTTAACAAAATTGTTGAATCCTCAACCACAAAGATTAAAAAATAGACGATTTTTTAACCAAATACATGAGTTCTCAAACAAATAGTTACATTTTTAACTGAAAAAGATTAATTTTCAACAACAACAACAAAAAAACAATTTTTAACAAATAATTTAAATTTTTCACCAAAGAGATAAATTTTTCGTACAAAAATTAATTGTTCACAAAATACATGACCTTTCAACTAAAAAAGATAATTTTTTAACGAATAATTAAATAATTAAATTTTCGGTTGAACGAATTAATTTTCAATACAAAACAAAACTTATTTTCAACCAAACAGATGAATCTTCAAACAAAGAAATACATTTTTGACAAAGTACTTCAACTAAGAAAGAATAATTCTCAACGAAAAATGTCAATGTTTGCTGTTTCAAACAAAAGTGACTTTAATTTTGAATAGACAACAGTTGAATCCTCAACCAAAAAGATTAAAAAATAGGCGAATTTTTAACAAAATACATGAGTTCTCAAACAAATAGTTGCATTTTTAACTAAAAAAGATTAATTTTCAACAACAACAACAAAACAATTTTTAACAAATAATTTAAATTTGTCACCAAAGAGATGAATCTTTCGTACAAAAATTAATTGTTAACAAAATACATGACCTTTCAACTAAAAAAGATCATTTTTTAACGAATAATGAAATAATTAAATTTTCGGTTGAACGAATTAATTTTCAA
>CAKNYM010044282.1:14061-30714 GCA_932195095.1 Andricus curvator | reverse complement strand
TTCAATCCATAATGAAGAATTTTCTATAAAAAAAAAACGAATGTTAAAAAAAGTTGAATTTTTCATCAAAAAAGATAACTTTTGAACAAGATAATTGAATTTTCAATGAAATGGCTGAATTTTAAGATAAAGAAGAAAAAAATACACCAATTTTCAAACAAATAGTTGAATTTTTATCTAAAAAAGATAAATTTTCAGTAAAAGTAATTGATTTACAACAACAAAAAAGACTTTTCAGCGAAATAGTCAAATTTCCAACCAATGCGATAAATTTTCAACAAAATAATGAATCTGCAACCAAAAAAAAGGAATTTTTTACAAAGCAGTTCAAACTTGAACCAAGAAAGACCAATTTTCAACAAAAAAAGATGAATTTTTAACCAAACCGAATAAACTTTCAACAAAAAATAATTACATTTTCAAACAAAATAGTTTAATTTCTTATCAAATAGTTGAATTTCCAACCTACTGAAATGAATTTTTAATACAAAAGATAAATTTTGTACCAAGATGATTTATTTTTTATTTAAAAAGACGAATTTTCTATAAAACAGTTGAATTTTCAACTCAAAAATATATTGATACAAAAGATTATTTTCAATCCATAATGAAGAATTTTCTATAAAAAAAACGAATGTTAAAAAAAAGTTGAATTTTTCACCAAAAAAGATAACTTTTGAACAAAATAATTGAATTTTCAGATAAAGAAGAAAAAATACACCAATTTTCAAACAAATAGTTGAATTTTTATCTAAAAAAGATAAATTTTCAATCTGAAATGGAAGAGTTAAATTTTCAGTAAAAGTAATTGATTTACAACAACAAAAAAGATTTTTCAGCGAAATAGTCAAATTTCCAACCAATGAGATAAATTTTCAACAAAATAATGAATCTGCAACCAAAAAAAGGAATTTTTTACAAAGCAGTTCAAACTTGAACCAAGAAAGACCAATTTTCAACAGAAAAAGATGAATTTTTAACCAAACCGAATAAACTTTCAACGAAAAATAGTTGGATTTTCTTATTGGGTGCTAATAATTAGTTTAAATTTGAGTTTTAAGTTCAATTTCAAACGCTATTAATTAAAAATGTTCAGAATAAAGTACAGCGAACTTCTGAGAAAAACGGAAAAATGTCGATTAGATTAACCATTAACATTTCTGACATAAAATTTTTCATTTTTCTATTTATTGGGGGGGGGGGGGGGGTCGAAAAATATGTGTCCCGGTTAGTGTTTTAAAGAGTTTAAGTGCTCGGAGAAATTCTCACGAGCATGAGAATATGCTCGAGAATATGCTCGACCTTTATGTGCTTTGAGAATTTAATGAGCATTTATGAGCATTTTGAATTAGGATTTAAAAAATCGCATTTTCTACTTTTCTTAATAATAATTACATTATTTAAATTTCGCGGGAAATGTATCACTTCAAATTGCAAAGGGCGCTAAATTTAAATGATAAAATAAGTTAAAGTAATGGAAAACATATTATTTGCATTAAACAGTGTCTGATTCAGGGTTGCTACAATATCCCAATTTGTAAATTCTTCTAGGCATAAAACCAACCATATACCTAGTAGATTAATAATGTTAATGCTAAATAAATTTTGTTTCTAAATATATTTGAAATACTTTTTAGTTGATTTTTCAAGTCAAAAAGATAAATTTTCAACCAAAGAAATGAATTTTTAACTAAAATGACGAATCTTCAACCAAAAATATGAATTTTCAACCCAATAGTTGAATTTTCAACCCAAAAGATTAATTTTCTACCAAAAAAGGCTCATTTTCAACAAAGTACATGAATTGTCATCTAAAAAAATCAATTTTTCAACTCAAATTAGAATAGTTAAAATATTATAAAAATAAATGTTCAACAAAAAAACCAATTTTCAACGAAATAGTTTTTTTTATCCAAAAAAATGAATTTTTAACCAAAAATAGAAGATTATATTTTCAGTTCAGATAATCAATGTTCCACCAGGAACAAAAGCGAATTCTCAACAAAATAATTCAATTTTAAACTAAAAAAGGTGAATTTACAAACCAAAAATATAATATTTCAATTTGCAGCTAGAAAAGTAAAAAAAAACTAATTTTCAGCAAAATTAATTAATTTTCAACCAAAAATATAAATTTTTGACCAAATAGTGGATTTTTCAAACCAAAGGTAAATTTTCTATCAACAAAAAGAAACGAATTTTCAACCAAATAGTTTTTTTTTCAACCAAAGAAATGAATTCTTAACAAATAAAAGAATAGTCAAATTTTCTACTAAACAGATAATTTTGTGATGAAAAAGATTACATTTCTATCAAAAAAGGTAAATTTTCAACAAAAAATGGAAATTTTCAACTAAAATAATTAATCAACTAAAAAAATGTAATTTTCAACGAAAAAACAAACGAATTTTCAACAAAACAGTTAAATTTTCAACCAAAGAAATTGATTTTTAGTCAAAATGATGAAATTTCCACTAATGAGAATACTCTTTTACCAAAAAAGACGGATTTTCAACAAATAGTTGAATTTTCACCGAAAACAGATACATTTTCAACTAAA
This sequence comes from Andricus curvator, assembly GCA_932195095.1. NCBI lineage: Eukaryota > Metazoa > Arthropoda > Insecta > Hymenoptera > Cynipidae > Andricus > Andricus curvator. The sequence goes on along the minus strand of CAKNYM010044282.1, from coordinate 28,154 downwards.
AATAGAATAGTTAAATTTTCAGTAAAAAAAGTAATTTTCAATAAAATTAAAGTAAATTTCCAACGAAATAGTATAATTTTCAACCAAGAAGATTAAATTTCTATCGTAAAAGATAAATTTTCAACAAAAAATGAAACAGTTACATTTCCAGTTTAAGAAAAAATTAATTCTAAATAAGAAAAAACTTTTTTTCAACCAAAAAGATCAATTTTCACGTTTTCAACCAATAAGATGAATTTTCTACAAAAATAGATGAATTTTTAACAGAGTACATTAATTTTCAACTAAATATTTGAATTTTTAAATTTATTTCTAACCAAAAAGATGAATTAGTCAATAAGAAGATTAAATATACTCCCAAAAAATTCGAATTTTCAATAAAATACAGGAATTTTAAACCAAATATTTGAATTTTCAACTTAAGAAAATAATTTTTGAACCAAACACGTAGGAGTTAAGTTTTCAGTCAAAGCAATTAATTTTCATCTAGAAAACATAATTTTCAGCAAAATAATTAAATTTTGCACAAAATAAAGGGTTTTTAATTAAAATGATGAATCATCAACCAAATAAATGAAGTTTTAACAAAGTAGTTCCACTTCCAACTAAGTAGTTGAATTTTCTACCAAAAAAGATGAATTCTCAGCGAAAAATGTGATATATTTGAACCACTAAAAGGATTTTAATTTTATACCATAATAATAAAATTAATTTCAACTTATCGAAAATTCTCTCTGTCAGGTTTTCCCTGACATTCCCTGACTTTCTGGAATTACCTGACCTGTAGCAACTCTGTAATTAAAAAAAAGGTATATGTTTATTTCACTCTAGAATTTTGTTGTAAAAATATATGTAATAATTATGATATATATTTGTTTATACAATAAATTCTTTAAATTCTCTTTAGTGCTCTATAAATGCTCTGTTCGAGCTTAAATGCTGAGCATATTCTCAAGAGCATTTGCTCAACATAAATTCTTGGGCATTTAAGAACTCTAGTCCCGGTTTGGTGAAACAGAAATGTGGCCACCCTATGAATAATGAATGCCAGAAAAATACGAAAAATTCGCATTTTTGTTAAAAGGATACGATCGATTTTGTTTATAACAATCAGATGCCTTCATCAAGCAATCCTTGCATTGTTGATAGGATTTGACAATTCGGAAGCAGGTCGCTGGAATAAAAACAATATCGTGGGTGAGTCTATTATAAGAGCCAAAATCAGTACTAAAAAATTACCTGCGTGAGTATATTCATCAGCAGCGACCTCAAAGTCTGGTCTCCATTTCAATAAACTGGTTTTCAAACTGGTAAAAAAAAATTACAATTTTTTAAAATATTGCAAGTTAAAACTGATTCTTAAGTCTGTCAATATCCGAAATTCTGACAGTCGCACACCTTTTTTCTGCCTGTCGAATATGCGCATTCCCTTCCTCGATTTTTGACATTTTCCTCCAAATGGTGTTTTCGGTTTCGTTGACACTTTGCAACAATTAATACTCCAAAGGAAAATCGCGTGTGTCAATTTTGAGCACAGCTTTTACGTATGAAAATTATCAAATTGCAGACGACGAAATACACATCGATTTGGCCTTGGATCGTGGGAGGTTTAGATTGGAAATCAAGCAGGAAGATAAGGATTTTTATTATCAGTTTCGTCTGCTAGAGGCGCTGATTTGTGAAAATCTGTTGAATTTTTAATGAATTTTTTTCAATTTTTACTGTTTTTACGACAATATTTTAATTCATACCTCCTCATGCGAGAATTTTTGTAAATATTCCAAAATTTGTTGTTACTATTTGAAAATTGTTAGTTTTTCTGTTTGAAATTCGCGCGAGAATTTGACAGGTGATATCACCGCCACCTGGTTTCATTTTCCATCGATTTTTTTTTTCACAAAACCTCTCATCTGGCGGGAAATACGCCTTTGTCGTCTTTATTCTCAATTTTATCAGTTTCTTCGCTAATTTAATTCATTATTGCTACGTGTTATTAATAGACTGTGTGGAGTGTTACGTCAATATTTCATTCGCTGACTAATAATCGTAAGTAATATTACAAATTTATGCATTTGCCATTTGTTACCTAGAAACCTAACCTCAAAAAACTCATGTTTTTGACATTTTGAAGAAATATTAATCATATCTTCTCCTGGATAACGTATTTAATTCACTAAATCAATTTACTGGTTTCAAAGCTTAAAAAATACAGTTTTTATCTGAATAGAGTAATTAAGGCTTACTTTTCTGCATCCGTACATGGCGTATTCGGCCTTAAAAACAAACCGCTCCAAAACCGAACAACACAGTTTACAATGCTTTTTAAATTAATTTAAATGAAATTTAGCTTAATTACTTTAATTTAGATAATTTATATTGCATTTTGACATATATAAAATAAATCATATGAATCTATATGTGCTATCGCTATATAAATCATTATTTGGATTAATCAACGAACCTAACCTCAAACTTAACTTTTTAAAATAATTTCTATAACGGAGTGGCTAAACGCGCTAAAAGCTAATCCTATACGCTAACGTAAATCGATTTCGTAAAACTGTACCTAATACACAAAGTGGAAGATTTTTAAGAAATATAATGATGGCAATGCTTTTATTTTTCAATTATTTTTTTTATTTTTGAAGTTCTCCAGGGTGTCTACCCTACCTGGAAAACCTGGAATTGTCAGGGAATTTTTATATACCTGGAAAAACCTGGAAATGTCAGGGATTTTGTTTTAAAGTCAGGGAATTTTTTCGAGAGGATGCTTAATTTTTTTTTAATTGCAATATTAAATTGAATAACAATGTTTCTTTATTTGTAAAAGTAGCTTTATATTACTGTATTGAACTATTTTATTGAAAAATAGTTTTTTTTTTGTTTGAAATCAATTTTTTAAACTGAAAATTTAACTATTCTGTTTTTGGTTGAAAATTGGTCGGTTTTAGTTGAAAATTCGTGCAGTTTGTTGAAAATTCGTTCTTTTCTGGTTGAAATATCAACTACTACATTTTTCGTTCCAAATCCATCTTTTCTGAATGAAGATTTAATTACTTGGCTGAGAGTTACTCTTTTGTTAAAAATGAATTTTTTGTTGTTAAAGATTCATCATTTTAATTGAAAGTTCATCTCCTTGGTTGAAAAATGAGCTATTTTGTTAAAAAATCGTTTTTTATTTGGCTGAAAATTAATTTTTTTACTGATAATTGAACTATTCTTGTTGCAACTTTAACTATGTTGTTGAAAATTTGTTTTTTTTTCTGTTGAAAATTTTTTTTTTACTGAAAATGTAACTATTCAATATTTGGTTGAAAAATTATCTTTTTTAGTTGAAAATGTAGACTTTTTTGGTATAAATTAATCTTCTGGATTGAAAATTAATCTTTTTGTTTCAAATTTAATGATTCTAGTTAAAGACTCATCATTTTAGTGGAAAATGCATGTTTTTAGTTTCAAATTCAACTCTTTCAGTTGAAAATACATCACTTTGTTTGAAAATGTTTTTTTTTTCTACCGTGAAATGCAACTATTCCAATTGAAAATTATATCCTTTCAGTTGAAAATTCATCTCTTTGGTTAAACGTTAATTTTTAACTGAAAATTTAAATATTCAATTCTTGGTTTAAAATTTATCTTTTTAATTGAAAATTCATGTATTTTCTTGAAAATTCGTCTTCTTTAGTAAAAATAAATCTTCTTGGTTGAAAAATCATCTTTTTGGTCGAAAAATTAACTATTCCAGTTAAAGTATGATCATTTCAGTTGAAAATTCATGTATTTTTAAAAAAATCGTCTTTGTGGTAGAAAATTCATCTTCTTGGTTGAAAAATTAAGTATTCCAGCTAAATATTCATAATTTTAGTTGAAAATTCATATTTTTGCTTGAAAATAAAACTGCTTAGTTGGAAGTTAAATTAAATTTGTTTTAAAAATAAATCTGTTTTTTTTTTGGAAAATGAATTTGTTTGACTGAAAATTTAACTGTTCCATTTTTTGTTGAAAACTTATATTTTTTAGTTCAAAATTCAGCTATTTGTTTGAAAATTGATCTTTTTGGTTGAAAATTCAACTATTTGGTTAAAAAATCATCTACATTTTTGAAAATCCAAATTTTTACTTGAAAAGTTACGAATTTTAATCGGTTTAAATTGAATTTCGTATAGTGCCCACATTAATTTTACCAAAATATGCACTGAATTTTAAGTATAAGGAGATACAATAAAAATTTGTTTGAATTATTATTCAAATTCATGGACTTTAAGAGACAAATTCAAAAAATGATTAATTATGTTTTTATTATCATTTAATTAATTGATCGTGCTAAAATATTTAAGAATATCTTGTAATATTAATTGAATTCCTAGAAACTGAAGAAAAAACATTATTTATAATAAACTCGCGAAATTGTATACATATCCCGAGTCGATTTTTTAAAATATGTGAAATATTTGAATGGCTCCACGCTATGAAAAATTATACCTGGAAAAAACTTGAGATACCTGGAAAAAACCTGGAATTGTCAGGGAATTTTTCTCCAGGATTTGAGTAGACACCCTGTTCTCAGAAAACTAAATAAATTCGTATTGCTTATCCATAAAAATAGAGGTAACTGGACTTTCATGGTATAATAATATTATATTTATTAAATAATTATATTTATTAATATTAACTTTATTTTTGTTTTTGAAAATTCAACAATTTTGTTGAAGTCAGCCTTTTAGTTGAAAATTCGTCTTTTTGTGTTGAAAATTAAAATATTTGGTTGAAATTTAAATTTTGTGTTGGGAATTCATATTTTTGGGTTGTTGAGACAACTGTTTTTTGGAAAATTCAACAATTTTATTGAAAATATTCATCTCTTTGGGTAAAAATTCCATATTTTTTAGTGAAAATGCAACTGTTTGGTTACAAATTAATGTTTTGGTTGAGGATTCAACTGTTTTTTATTTAAAATTAAAATCTTTTTTGGTTGAAATATCAACTATTTGATTTAAAGATAACTACTTTTTAAAATATCCATTTTATTGTTGTTGAAGATTCATAATTTCAGTTAAAAATTCATACTTGCGGGTTAAAAATTGAACTGCTTTGTATGAAATTCGTGTTTTTGGCTTGAAAATTCAACAGCTTAGTAGAAAATTCAACTATGTTTTTGGTTGAAAATTCAATAATTGGGTAGAAAATTCAACTATTTGGTTGAAAATGAACTTTTTTGTAAAAATTTATATTTTTGTTTGAAAATCCAACTATTTTGTTACATATTAAACTATTTTTATGAAAATTCAACTATTTCGTAGAACATTACCTTTTTTGTTGAAAAGTCATATTTTCGGATTGAAAATGCTGTTTTGTAGATAATTCGTCTTTTTGGATTCAGAATTCCACAATTTTGTTTAAAATTTATCTTTTTGCTGAAAAAGTTTCTTTTTGGTTGAAAATTCACCATTTTAGTTGAAAATTTAAGTATTTGGTTAAAAATTAATTTTTGAAAATGATAATATAAAATATTTAATTTTTGTTTGAAAATTTATCTTTTTACGTTAAAAATTCATGTGGTTTTTTGGTAGAAAATTAATAATTTTGGTTAAACATTTAATTATTTTGCTGATTCAAATTTTGTTTAAAGAAATCATCATTTTCGGTTGAAAATTCATTATATTGGTTGGATATGAACTTTTTTGTTGAGAATTCATATTTTCGGGTTAAAAAGTCAACCTGTTTTGTAGAAAATTCAATACTTTTTGGTTGACGATTCAACTTTTTCATTTAAAATTAAAATCTTTTTTGGTTGAAATATCAGTTATTAAATTTTTCGTTTAGAATTCATATCTATTTTAGTTGAAAGTGAAACTACTTTGTTAACAATTTTTGGTTGAAAATTAATTTTTTAAACTGAAAATTAAATTATTTCATTTTTTTAAATTGATCTCTTTAGTTGAGGATTCAATTGTTTTTCATTTAAAATTAAAATCTTTTTTGGTTGATGTACCAACTATTACATTTTTCGTTAAAATTCATCTATTTTTGCTAAAAGTCGAACTACTTTCTTAAAAATTCATTTTCTTGGTTGAATATTCATATTTTTATTTAAAAAATCATCGCTTCGGTTGAAAATTTAACTATTTGATTGAAAATTAGTTTTTTTTTCTTTGATTAAAAATTAATTTTTTAAACTGAAAGGTAAACTATTTTGTTTTTTGTTGAAAATTTATATTTTTTAGTTGAAAATTAAACTGTTTCATTGAAAATTCATGTGCTTTGTTAAAAATTCGTCTTTTTGGTGGCTAATCTTATTGGTTGAAAATTCATCTCTTTGATTAGAAATTTAATTATTTTGTAGAAAATTTAACAATTTTGTAAAAAAATCATCCTTTTTGGTTGAAAATTAGTCTGTTTGAACAAAATATGAACTATTTATTTGAAAATTCGTTTTTTTGCTTGTTAAAATATTTACTATTATATTTTTAATTAAAGGAACTTAACTTTATTGGAAATTTGACGAACAGAAAAATTAAAATGCGAATTTTCTAACATTATAACCATTTAAAAGTACATGTTCCAACTCACTACAGTATCCACATTTTATAGCATTATTTTAGATATTTTCAAATATAATTTGAAGTTTATAGTTTTAAAATGGCTTGACATTTTTGCACTTCCGAACATTAAAGTTTTATTAAAATTGTCAACAGTTCACTCTGATGGTTTCAAATTTCAAAGAGTTTTAATTTGTTTTTTTTTTTAAACATGACATTTCTAGCAAAATGGAACTAAACATTTTCGTTAAAATTTATTTTGCAACTTGAAGCGTCTAAATTTTCAAATGAGAAACATTGCAAAATTTAAAATAATTATTAATACCTGAGTTTTAAATTCTTTAATTTGAAATACTCTAATTAATAAAGTTTTATTGAAATTATTCTTTAAACGTTTTAATTTAATAATGCTTTAATTAAGGCTTAAAATTAGAAATTGTTTAACTCTGAACAATTTATGTAAATTGTAAAGAAGAGAGAATCTGAAACTACGATTTTAAGTCTTCTGAATTTATATTGGGTCAAATATTAAAAGGCTTTCTTTTTTAAATTATACAAAGTTCAATTATTTAAATGCAAACCAAATAGTTTTAAATTTTCTTATCACGAAATCATTCCAAATGTAATATTTCCTATTTTATAATTATTTAGGTATGAAGAATTTCAATTCAAAATTGTACAATTTTGAACAATTTAAATTTGAAACGACAAAATGGTAAACTTTCAAATTTTATCTAAATTTATGCAATTTTGAATTATGTAAATTAAAACCAAATAGTTTTGAATTTTGTTAACATGAAATTATTCCAATTTTAAGTTTTTCTATCATACAATTATTTTACCAATAAAAGATTTAAATTAAAAATTGTATAATTTCTAAAAATTTAGAATTTAAACGACAAAATATTAAACCTTTAAATTCTAAATCCAAATTTATACAATTTAGAATTATTTCAATAAAACCCAAAAAAATTTGAAGTTTGTCAACATGAATTTTCTTGAATGACATGCAGCTGAAATTCATCTTTGTGGAAAGTGAAAATTAATGTATTTTTTATATGATAAAGGACTTTAATTTCAAATTGTACCATTTTGAAGAATTTAAATTTGAAACGACAAAGTGCTGAACGTTTATATCCTAAATCCAAATTTTTTAATTGTAGCTAATTTCAATAATCATGCATTTTTTTAATAATTTAAGTATTAATTTAATAACTGAATTTATTTATACGATAAACGGATAAATGATAGGAAAATAGTTACGCAAAATGGATAATCAGTTCACGTTAGCGTAGGTATAGCACCAGCACTTAAAAAATAATTTCTATAAAGATTTTGAATTAATTCACCACGGGGTTTCGTTTCATTTTAATGTTATAATTTAATAGCTTAAATTTGAGAGATTTTAAATGCAAATAATCGCAATGAAAAAAATTGTTTTTATCAGATGGCTGAGAAACTAGAAGATCTAAATCTCCCAAATACTGTTGTAACCAGAATAATGAAAGAAGCACTGCCAGATAAAATTGCAATTGGAAAAGACGCTCGAGTGGCAGTTGCAAAAGCCTCTTCGATATTTATTCTCTATCTCACGTCAACTGCAAATTCGATAGCAAAGAAAAGCAATCGAAAAACGATCAGTGGTTCTGATGTTGTCCAAGCAATCGAGGACATTGAGTTTGAACAATTCAAACCGCCTTTGCACGAGGCCTTAGAAAATTTCAAGAAAAGCCAAAAAGAGAAGAAGGATGCTAGCGCTAAAAAGAAGCAACAAAAGGAGGACGAAGATGTCACCGAAGTGCAAGAGGACGAATAGATTTAATTAGAGAAACTCCGGTTCGATATTTTACGTTACCTAATTAAATCAAATATTTTTATACGCATAAAAAACAATGATTTTCGATATTTCTTTGCATTATATTCTAATAAGGGCCATCTCCAAATTACGTAAAAGGTTTTTAACATGGAGAGGGGGTGTTAAAGAATACTTTTACACTTTTAATTTAATATTTGTAAATTTAGAACATTGCTATTTAAAATTGTTCAAATTTGTAGGATGCCAATAATTTCGATTGTCTCATTTTATGTCAGAATCTTCAATTTTGAAATGCTTATATGAAAAAAAAACTTTGGTAAGGCTCCACGAATTTGTCTTCCCTAGTTTGTGGATGACCCCTGATTTGTTTTACTGGCCAACTTTATTTTAAGGAATTAGAAAATAGTTAGATATCTTACCATGACGTGCAGATTACAATGTCAACATGCATAGACTGAATAATCTTTTACCTTCAAAATGATTATTTATGTTTTAAGATAGACTAGTTGATAATATTCCTCGCCTGCTGACAATTCAGTGCTAGTTTTGTAATTTACAGTTAAGTAAATATACTTATGAAGGAAAGCCGGTTTGTAAAAAGCTGTAGGCATTTCAAATGTCAATAAGTATTTATTTTCAGTGTATAATTACAGTATATTATAAGAGGATGATATAAATTAGTTATTAAAAAATGTTGCTCTATTAATACCGATTCTTAACCTGGCTTACACTTTAAACGATCAGAACCATTTGTGCGATTTAAAAAGAACATTCATATGTAGGAAAATTTAAAATGAGAGCCCTTTTGAAAATTTCTGATGTTTCAGTAATTTCGATCAGAATTTTTCAAAGGACGCGATATTTTTTGATACTATAATGGCACATTAATGGCTCTAGGCCTCAAACACTTATCAATTACGAGTAGGTATTTTATCACAATGCGTATATCCTTACAAATGAAGAGTAGAGAAGAATATCTTCGAGGTTCGGCTTTAAACTGTAGTTTCAAATTGTAATTTAAAATATAAAACTATTCTAACAGGGTGGCCGCTGGGCGGGAAACCGGGAATCTTATGAAATTGGGAAATGACAGTAAATTTCTTTTTTGACCAGGAATTTTACAAATTTTTAGAAAAAGAATCTGTCCAAATTTGATTTCAACCGTTTTAAAAATAATTAGTTAAATTTTTACCTTTTTCAATTATGATATAATTTAGTTTAGAATGCGTAATTCGAAAATCTTTCATTTAAAAATTTTTTCATTTTAGATTTTAATTTTTAAGCGTACATTTTAATTGAAAGAATTTTAAAATGCATTTTTAAAGACTTAAACAATTAAAAATTAGAAGCGTTTGAAATCGAAGATTTTGGATTAAAAATATTTTTAGTTGATCTACTGTGAATATAAATTAATTAATGATTTTTAAAATTGAACTGTACTTTCAGGATTAAAAAGTGAATAATAATTGATTTTATAAGACGATTCGGAATTAGTTCACAATTTTAGAATTTCCAGATTTTAACGTTAAAAATTAAACTGTTTTAATTGGAAAGCCTTATTAGTTAAACAAATGTAAACGCCCGATTAAAACTATACAAACTATTTTCAATTTTAAAATAACTTCAAAATAATATATTCATAATTAAATGCTTTTATTAAATTTCAAATATTGTTTCAGTCTAAAATGTTCAATTTTTAAGCCATTCAATTTGAAAATTTTTAATTAAGAAAAAGAACAATTACTTAATTTTTACAAATGTTTGCTTATTCATTTAAAATCAGTAATTATAAATCAAATATTCAAAACTAAAAACAAAAAGAAAACTTAATTTGTAAGTCAAATTGTTGAATTGTGATGTATGAATAATAATTGAACACCTATTATTCTTCGAAAAAATTCGAGTAAGTTGAAGAGATTTTTAGAAGTTTTGAAAGAATTAAAAATTATTTAAAATTTTGAAATTATTTCAAATAATTTAAATGAAGTGTCTACGTGTACCAAAAAATTCCGCTATTCGTACCGAAATTTCGTTGCAAATAGCCCACGGCCTAATTTAAAACAAAATATATATTTTTGCAGATTGCAAAAAAAAAAATTAGAAGCTTTTTAAGAATTGTGAAAGGCTTTAAAAGAATAAAAAACATTTCCTTAAGATTCCTAGGAAAATTGAAAATGATTTTTTATTGTGAAAGGCTTTAAAAGAATAAAAAACATTTCCTTAAGATTCCTAGGAAAATTGAAAATGATTTTTTATTTTGAAAAATTAATTTCAAGAGAATATTTAAAAACATTTAGAAAGATTTACAAAATTGTCAAAAATGAATGGGGAAGATTTTAAGGATTTTTTTTCTATTTGGCAGGATTTTTAAACAGTTTTAGGACAAAGTCGAATCATTTTAAAAGATGTTTAGAAGTTCTTAAAAAAATTCAAAAATAATTAAAAATATGAAAAAATGTAAACGAACTTGTTGATTTTTCAAGATTTTGAAATAAAATTTGGATGCAATTTAAGGATTTTTAAACTATTTAAAATAAAGATAATTTAACTTCTAATTTAAGAAGTGTTCAGCTTATAAAAAAATGTAACTGTTCAATTTTTTATATTTCTAGTTTAAAATTGTTTAAAATGATATAATTTTGAAAATTTTTTAATTCAATGATTGATTCTTTAACTTAATTTAGAGCATTGAAAATTATAACGTGGATTTATATTTTTGGAAGTGAATCTGCATCTTTAAACTTTACAATTTATAAAAGTTTACAAATTTTAATTTGTCAGTTTAACTGCATTTAATTTAAGATTGTTCAGTTGAAAAGTGTTAGTAGCTTCCATTTTATACGTGTAAATTCTTGAGCATTTGAATACAAAATTTTTGAATTAAAAAACTTTTAAACTTCAATTTTAAAAGTTTAAAATTCAAGAGTTCCACTTTGGGTGCTTTAATTTGCAGCTCAGTTTTTATTACTTGAAATAGAAAAACTTTTAGCTTTAGAGTTCGAATTTTTTAATTTCATTGACCATGAAAAATGTTTGCAAACCGGGAAATGACCGGGAATTTTTTTCTTTGATTAAAACGGCCACCCTGTCTACTCTTCAAATGTTTTTTCGAAAATAAAACCTAGTTTAGAATACTATGCAATCACTGCGTGCTAATTCAAACATTGGTAGAAAACACTAAATAAAGACTAATTACAAAACTCTCGTGCTATAAAAAATTGTCGATATTTTCAGCCACTCGCAATGAACAATTATTTATCAACTTTTTGCTAGTATTACATTTTATCCAAACCTACTGCAAGTTTTATATTTACAATCGAAAATTGAAAACAGAGATATACCTTCATTTTGCGAAAACTTAACATAAAAGGATTGTAAAACAGGAAGAGTTCCGAAATTTAATTTGGGAGACTTTCGAGAAGGAATGATTCAAGGTTGAATGACTCTTATTTTTCGATTTATCGAACTTCGACACATGGGACATTCCGAAGTTATCATTTCGGTACAAACCGTGCAGCAGCAAAGGTGTCCACAAGGAAGGAAAATGATCTCACACTGAAAGATAGAATTAAACAAAATTATTTTTTATTTGTTAATGCAGGGTGTCTACTAGCACCTGGAAAACCTGAAAATTTCGGGGAATTTTGTTGGTCAGAGAAAGTTCGGGAGTTTTTTCATGCGTGCCTAGATTTGTTTGAAAAATTGTAATATTAAATTAAATAAAGTTGTTTTTTCGGTTGTAAAAGAAAATTTTAAAATTGATTAATTATGTTTTTATTATTATTCATTTCTTTAATTATTTGACAGTGATAATTCGAGTATATTTAGGAATATCCTGTAATCAACAAATTTATGAAAGCTTGAGAAATTACTTGTCCAGAGGGCCTAAAATGTTGCTTAGTCCGAAATCAAAAAGTGTGCAGTGGTAAAAATCAACTTCATTTTCTAAGCAAAATTTCTCGTTTTCTAATCTAATATTTTTAATATATTAAAAACGAACTATTAAAAATGAACTTTTTTATGAAAAATTCATATTTCTGGGTTAAAAATACAACTGTTTTGTAGAAAATTCGTCTTTTGACTTGAAATTTCAAAAGTTTGGTAGGAAATTCGAGTATTTGGTTGAAAATTCAATTGTTTAGTTGACAATTAATTTTTTTGTTCAAAATTGAGATTTTTCTTCTTCGGAAATATAACTTCTGGTTGAGAATTGAACTATTTTGATGAAAATTTACATTTTCGGGTTAAAAATCCAACTGTTTTTGATAAAAGTCGTCTTTTGGCTTAAAATTTCAAAAGTTTGGCGGGAAATTCAACTATTAGGTTAAAAATTGAATTGTTTGGTTGAAAATTAATTATTTTGAGGAAAATTCATATTTTCGTTTTTCGGAAATTAATCTGTTTTGGTTGTGGAATATCTTTGTTATCGGGTTAAAAATTAAACTAGTTTTTAGAAAATTCGTCTTTGGCTTGAAATTTCAAAAGTTTGGTAGGAACTCCAACTTTTTGGTTGAAAATTATATTGTTTGAAAAATTAATTATTTTTTTGAAAACTGAGACCTTTGATGTTCTTAAATGAATCTGTTTTGGTTAAGAATTCAACTATTTTGATAAAAATGAACTTTTATGTGAAAAATTCATATTCCTGGTTTAAAAATACAACTGTTTTGTAGAAAATTCGTCTTTTGTCTTCAAATTTCAAAAGTTTGGCAGGAAATTCAACTATTAGGTTAAAAATTCAATTGTTTGGTTGAAAATTCATATTTTCGTTTTCCCGAAATTGATCTGTTTTTGTTGTGGATTCAGCTATTTTGTTGAAAATTCATATTTTCGTGTTAAAAAGTAAACTAGTTTTTAGAAAATTTGTCTTTTGGCTTGAAATTTCAAAAGTTTGGTAGGAACTTCAACTATTTGGTTGAAAATTAAACTGTTTGAAAACTTAATTTTTTCTTTTGAAAATTGAAACTTTTGATGTCCTTAAATGAATCTGTTTTGGTTAAGAATTCAACTATTTTGATGAAAATGAACTTTTTTGGGGAAAATTCATATTTCTGGGTTAAAAAGACAACTGTTTTGTAGCAAATTCGTCTTTGGCTTGAAATTTCAAAAGTTTCGTAGGAAATTCAAGTATTTGGTTGAAAATTCAATTGTTTGGTTGACAATTAATTTTTTTGTTCAAAATTGAGATTTTTGTTTTTCGGAAATATAACTTTTCTGGTTGAGAATTTAACTATTTTGATGAAAATTTACATTTTCGGGTTAAAAATTCAACTGTTTTTGATAAAAGTCGTCTTTTGGCTTAAAATTTCAAAAGTTTGGCAGGAAATTCAACTGTTATGTTAAAAATTGAATTGTTTGGTTGAAAATTAATTATTTTGAGGAAAATTCATATTTTCGGGAATTAATCTGTTTTGGTTGTGGATTCAGCTATTTTGTTGAAAATTCATATTATCGGGTTAAAAATTAAACTAGTTTTTAGAAAATTCGTCTTTTGGCTTGAAATTTCAAAAGTTTGGTAGGAACTTCAACTTTTTGGTTGAAAATTAAATTGTTTGAAAAATTAATTATTTTTTTGAAAACTGAGATATTTGATTTTCTTAAATGAATCTGTTTTGGTTAAGAATTCAACTATTTTGATGAAAATTCATTTAATTGGTTAAAAATTAACTTTTTTATTAAAAATTCAACTGCTTTGTAGAAAATTCGTCTTTTGGCTTGAAATTTCAAAAGTTTGGTAG
>CAKNYM010044282.1:0-14051 GCA_932195095.1 Andricus curvator | reverse complement strand
TCAACTGTTTTGTAGAAAATTCGTCTTTTGGCTTGAAACTTCAAAAGTTTGGTAGGAAATTCACCTATTTGGTTAAAAATTTAACTGTTTGTTTGAATATTAATTATTTTGTTGAAAATTAATATTTTTGTTTTTCGTAAATTAATCTGTTTTGCTTGAGGATTCAACTATTTTTTATTTGGGTGAAAATTAATTGTTGAAAAATCATTTTTTGTTTGTTGTTTCAAACATTAATTTCTTTTGGTTGAGGATTAAACTATTTTCTTGAAAATTCATCTCTTTTCGTAGAATTTCATTTTTTTTGTTAAAAATGCAACTGGCTGAAAAATATTCTGTTATAATTGTGGATTCTACTATTTTGTTGAAAGTTTATCTTTTTTCTGTCGAATTCAACTGTTTTTGGTTCGGAATAAAAATCTTTTTTGGTTGCAATATCAACTATTACATTTTTCGTTGAGAACTTATCTTTTTCGGTTGAAAATTAAACTACTTGGTTGATTTTGAACGCTTTGTTAAGAATGATTCTTTTTGGTTGAAAATCCATCATTTTATTTAAAAATGCAATATTTTTACTTGAAATGTTAGAAATTTAAAGTGTTTAAAATTGAATTTAGTATGGTACCCGAATTCATTTTTTAAAAAGAATTTATTTTCCTAGTTTCGTGAAAAATCTCCTTATTTCCGATTTTTCAACACTTAACGGTTACACGGGGTGTCCAACACCCCACGGGCTTTCTGATTTTTTCCGATTGTCTACGTTTTTTTTCAAGTATTTTTTTCGAATATTTAAATTATCACTGAGGCTTTGGAGATATTTTTTTTTTCTATTTTGTATTATTTCCACATCACTCATGATTTTTTTTCAGCCAAAAATATCTGAAGGTGAATTTGGAGGTGTGACCGTTAAGGGTTAAATAAATTTAGTTATTTATAATTTTTAAATTAAAAGATGGATAATTAAAGGTGTCATTTGAGTATTGTGAAGGGTTGTACGGTCAGAATTGTTGAAAAAAATGCGATACTTAATATTTGAATGGCTCCGTATTAAGGAAAATTATACCTGGAAAAATTGTCAAATTATAAAGACTTTTTTTTCTTCAGAATTTGCGTAGACACCCTGTAGTGGTCATGATTTATGATTATATAAAGTGAGAAAAATTGAACTTACTTGGGCGTCTAAACAAACAACACATTCTGTGAGACTAATTCGTTGTACAGAATTTTCTTGAGTGGATGTACTAGTGCAAGGTTTTTCTTCTGGAGGAGCAGTAGGGCAGTCGTCCAGAGGAGCTGTAGGAAAATCTTTCAAAGGTGCCGAAGGCATAATTATGGGCTCGCAGGAATTTAATTTCTTCTCTGCAAGATAATTCTCTGCTGCCTGTTTTATTGCATTTCGGTCACCTTCGCTGTGAATTCCAATCTGTGGGACAAGAGAGTATTTCAGACAATTTATTTATATATATTATACAATATAATAATCTAATAATATAATATTTCATTTTAATTTCGATTGATTCTGATTTTTAATAAGAGGCCATCCATAAATTAAATAACAGCTATTGTGTGCGTGTGGGGGGAGGGGGGGGGGGGGTAAATATATACTGTTACGTACTATTTTTAATAAATTAACCCTATAGGAAATCCATGTATCCAAAATTATAGTATATAACGTCAAAGTTGAGTAATTTCACAATGAAATATTTTAATAATGTTATAAAGACTTTATATCGATATAATTAGATTAGTATTTTTATTTTTTTCTCATCATTCTGTAAGAAAATTTTCAAAGTTTATCGGGTTCAGCTAAGATATTTAAAAAGATTTCGACAATTTTCAGAGGATTTCTAACATTTCAAAGTAATTTTCAGGAATTTCACGAGATTTTATAACATTTCAAAAGATTTTAGTAATTTTAATGGATTTTAAAGGATCTCAATAAGGTATTTTAATAAATTTTGCAAGATTTTAGGAAAAATTATCAGATTTCAAGTAATTTGACGAGATTTTATAATATTTGAATGGATTTCAAAGAATTCACCCACAAGAATTGAGAGATTTCGTAGGATTTCCAAGATTTCAAGGTATTTTCAAAGATTTTAAAGATTTTAAATATCTTAGGATATTTAAAAAGATTCCAAGAAATTTAAATAGATTCAAAATATTTTCAGGGTGGCGACTTGACCGGGAAATTACCTGGAATTTTATTGACCGGGAAAAAACCGGGAAATGACCGGGAATTTAATTTAAAAACCGGGAACTTACTTCTGATCATAGCAAAATTCAAGAAATATAATTTCACTTGGAACAGGGAATGTTTTACATGGAATGGGATTTTTTTAAAGGAATTATAATTCGGATTGAGAAAAAAGGAATTTTTAAAAATCCCTCTTTCAAGTCAGAATTCGTCACAATTTGAAAGTTCCCTCTTCTACATTTTAGGTAATAAAAGTACTTCAAGCAGTTTTCAGAGTAGAAGTAGAATTTCAAAGAAGAAATATTTCTGAATTATAAAAGAAATTTTTTTTTACATTGTTCGTTGCGAATTCATCGTTTTTTAGTTAGAAATTCAACTACTGGGTTAAAAGTTAAACTTTTGTTAAAAATTAATTTATCTTTTTTTGATGAAAATTCAACTATTTGTTTGAAAATTGATAATTTTCATTCAATAATTAAACTATTTGTTTGAAAATGTATGTACTTTGTGGAAAATTCATCTATTTTTGTAGACAATTAAACTTTATGGTTGACAATTCATCTTTTTGGCATAAAATTAAACTATTCCAGTTAAAGATTCATCATTTCAGTTGAAAATTCATCATTTTATTTGAAAATTCACCAGTTTGGTTGAAAATTAATTTCTTTAAACGAAAATTTAACTGTTCCATTCTGAGTTGAAAATTAAAATTTTCAAGTTCGGAATTCCACAATTTGGATAAAAATTTGTCTTTTTAATTGAAAATTTAACTATTCCGATGAAAATTCATGTATTTTGTTAAAAAATCGATTTTTTTTGTTGGTAAAAAATTATCTTATTTTTCTTTGAAAGTTAATCTTCTTGTTTACAAATTCTTCTTTTCGGTTAAAAATTCTAGTATTCCAGTCAAATATTTATTATTTTAGTTGAAAATTCATCTTTTAGGTTTGAAATAAAATTATTTGGTTGAAAGTTAAGCTCTTTTGTTAAAAATTAATTTTTTTTTTTAGTTGAAAATCCATCGCTTTAATTAAAAATTCATTTCTTTGGTTGAAAAATAAGCTGTTTGATTGAAAATTTGTTTTTTCTTTGGATGTTTTTTGGTTGAAAATTATTTTTTTTTTCAACTGAAAATGTAACTATTAATCCAGTTGAATATTTCATAATTTTAGTTCAAAATTCATGTCTTTGGTTGAAAATTCATTTTTGACTAAAAATTTGATTATTCAATTTTTGGTTGAAAAATTATCTTTGTTAGTTGAAAATTCGTCTTTTTTGGTAGAAATTAATCTTCTTGGTTGAAAATTAATCTTTTTGGTCAAAAATTCAATTATTCTAGTTAATGATTCTTCATTTCAGTTAAAAATTCATCTTTCTGGTTTGAAATCCTGATTTTCTAGAGATTTCGAAGGTTTTGGAACATTTTATGATGTCGATTACATTTTTCGTTGAAAATTCCTCTTTTTTTTTGGTTAAAAAGTAATTTTTTTAACTGAAAATTTAACTATTTTGTTGAAAATCCAAGATTGATTGTAAATTAACTATTTTTTTTGTAGAAAATTGATATTCTCGGGTTGAAAAATCAACTGTTTTATAGAAAATTCGTTTTTATTTTTTATTGAAACTGAATTCTCCTGCTCCATTTTTGGTTAAAGATTGATCTTTTTGGATTAAAAATTCAACTATTTAGTTAAAAAATTTAGAAACGAAAAAATATAAACTAAAAGTTAATCAAATAAAATTTGGACTAACTTCACATCCATTGTTCAAAGTAATTAATTGAAAATTTATATAGTTTGATAAAAATTCGTTTTTTTTAGTAAAAAATTAATCCTTTTGGTTGAAAATTCAACTATTGGGTTGAAAATTTAAATATTTTATTGAAAATTCGTCCATTTTGGTAGAAAATCACGTTTTTTTGTTGAAATATAAACTATTACATTTTTCGTCGGAAATTCATCTTTTTAGGTTGAAAATTCAACTCCTTCATTCAACATCCTTCATTAAATAGACCCTTTTTGGTTAAAAAGTAATTTTTACAACTGAAAATTTAACTATTTTGTTGAAAATTCAAGTGATTAGTTGTAAATGAACTTCTTTATTGAAAATTCATATTCTCGGGTTGGAAATTCAACTTTTTTTTATAGAAATTCGACTTTTTTGCTTGAAAGTTTAACAATTTGGTATAAAATTCAACTATTTGGTACAAAATTAAACCTTTTTTTGTAGAAATTTTTTGTTTGTTTGTAATTGAAAATTAATTCTTCTCAATGAACATTTAATGACTCCATTTTTGATTAAAAATTCATCTGTTTTGGTTTAAAAATTCAACTATTCAGTTTAAAAAATTTAGAAACGAAAAAAATATAAACTAAAAATTAATCAAATAAAATTTAGACTAACATCACATCCATTATTCAAAGTATTTAATTTAAAATGTGTGTAACTTGTTAAAAATTCGTCTTTTTTGGTAGAAAATTAATCTTCTTGATTGAAAATTCAACTATTTGGTTAAAAATTTATATACATATTTTGTCGAAAATTCTTCTTTTCTTGTAAGAATCTAATCTTCTTGGTTTAAAATCCAACTATTTGGTTAAAAATTTATGTACTTTGTTGAGAATCCATCTTTTTGGGAAGAAACATAATCTTCTTGGTTGTAAATTATTTTTTCCGTTGAAAATTTAACTATTTGGTTGAACATTCAACTATTTGATTGAAAGCTCATGTTTTTTTTCTTGAAAATTCAACATTTTTATGAATTTTTTTCTTTATTGACTGTAAAATCTTTCTTGTTTTAAAATTCGTCTTTTTGATTAGAAAATAGTGTCTTTAGGGTGATTTTTTTCGTAATAAACTTTAATAAAACGATGTGCTTGAAGTTCTGAACGTTCAAATGAACGAAATTTTTTACTGATGCTTGGCTACGCATACTAGAAACAGTGCTAAAATATTAATTCATTTGTATTGTAATTAAAAGATTACAAAATAAACTTATACCGGGTGTTTAATCAAACCCTGGAAAAAATCCCTGACAATTCCAGGTTTTTTCCAGATATTTCTAGATTTTTTAAATATATTTATATTAGATATAGTTACATATGTTATTACGTAGTATTACATAATACTTCATCTTTCTTAGTTGAAAATTGAACGCTTTTGTTGAAAATTCGTCTTTTTGATTTAAAAATTAATCTCTTCAAGTAGAAATTCCATTTTTTCGGTTAAAAATTCAACTTTTTTGCAGAAAATTAATCTGCTTTGGTTAAAAATTCGTATTTTCGGATTGAAAATTCAACTCCATTGTAGAAAATTTATCTTTTTGTTTAAAAATGGAACAATTTGGTATAAGCTTCAACTATTTTGCTGCAAATCATTTTTTTTTAATATTCCCTGGAATATTTGAGAATATGTAGTTTATATTTCAACAAAAAAAGATTTTAATAAAAAATAAACAGTTGGATGTAACCAACAAAGACGAATTTTTAATAAAAAAACTTGATTTTTAACCAAAAATATGAATTTTCAACCAAATATTTAAATTTTCATTCGAAATATATTAACTTGTAACCAGACAGTTTTATTTTCAATCAAAAAAGGTGAAATTTATACAGAAAGAGATACAGAATAAATAAAATGGTTTCTAAGCATTTTTAAGACTTTAACATTTTTTTATAGATTGCAATGAACAAACTTTAATATTGTGAATAATTCTATAAGTTTTTAATTTCGTCTCCGCTAATATAGAATGTTAAAGTATACATTTTTTGTTGATATTCAACTTACAAATTATAACAATTATTAGTTGAAAATTTCAATGTTAATTCAGTTTCAGAATTAGAATGAGCCATGATCAAATAACGCATTTTTCAAGGGTTTCGCCTCTCGGTTTTTGAGTGTACACCAGATTACAAAACATTACTAAAGATTTCCAAAGGTTTCAAAATATTTAAAAGGATTTTGAACATTTTACAAAAAAGATTTCACGGATTTCAAAGACTTAAAAAAGACGCGTACATCAGACTTCAAATATTTCACAACAATTTCACAAAGATTTTAAAACTTTTAAATGTTTCAAAGGATTTCAAAAGATTTCCAAACGTTTTAGAAGATTTGAAAAGATTTCACTAAGATTTCAAATAATTCAATGATTTCAACGAATAAAAAAGATTTAAGAAAAAATTCACGAAAATTTCAAAAAGTTTGACAAAGATTTCAAAGATTTCACAAAAATTTCCCAAAGATTTCGTACATTTCATAAAGATTGCAAGGATTTCAAAGATTTGAAAAAGGCGTGTACACCGGATTTCAAAGTTTTCACAAAGATTTTGAACATGTCCAAAGATTTTAAAAGTTTCAAAAGATTTCAAAGATTTTAAAAAGGGGTTTTAAAGGGTTTTAAATTATTTTTTTAAAGGATTTTAAACCAGATTTATCAGATTTCACACAGATTAAAAATATTTTAATCATTTCAAATGAATAAAAAAGATTTCAGAAACAAAGATTTAAGAAAAAATTCACAAAAATTTCAAAAGGTTTGACAAAGATTTCATAAAAATTTCCCAAAGATTTCGTACATTTCATAAAGATTGCAAGGATTTCAAAGATTTGAAAAAGGCGTGTACACCAGATTTCAAAGTTTTCACAAAGATTTTAAACATGTCCCAAGATTATAAAGTTTCAAAAGATTTCAAAGATTTTAAGGATTTTAAAAAGGGATTTTAAATTAAATTTTTTTTAAAGGATTTTAAACCAGATTTATAAGATTTCAAAAGATTTCACACAGATTAAAAATATTTTAATGATTTCAAATGAATACAAAAGATTTCACAAGTATATCAAAGATTTCATAAAAATTTCATAATGATTTCAAAAGAATGCAAGAATTTCAAAGATTTCAAAAAGGGTACAGTACACCAGATTTTAAATATTTCAAAACATTTCAAAGATTTGAAACGATTTCAAATATTTCAATGATTTCAAAGGAATACGAAATATTTCACAAATATTTCAAAGATGTAAAACTATTTCAAAATATTTGAACAAATTTGAGAAGATTTCAATGATTTCAAACAAATACAAAAGATTTCACAAAGATTAAAAAAAAAGCTTTCACAAATATTACAAAGATTTCATACAAATTTCAAAAGATTTCAGATTCCAAGGATTTTAAAGATTTCAAATATTTTACAAAAATTTAGAAATATTCCAAAAGATTTCACAGAAATTTCAAGATTTCACAAAGATTTTAAGTATTTTAAGATATTTTAAAGAATTCAGAAAGATTTCCAAGACGACTTATGTTCAAAAAAAAATTAATAATTTGTTTAGTTATGGTTCTGCTTTCTTAAAAAATTGTTGGCCAATAACAAATGAAATGGCTAATTTTTTACGTCTATAACAAACGATTATTTCATGTAAAAAAGGAGACCTGGAAAAACTTAACTTCCCGACCTGGAAAACCTGGAAAAGACCTTGAATTACGTTCCTAAGAATCGCGGGACACCCTGGTCACGTAATTTATGGATGGGCCCTAAGGATATATATGATATTTGCATACTGTTTTTAGTTGTTCATCCGTAATATCCGGTAAAATTGATGGAAGTGTGGTCAAAAAAGGCAAACAATGCAAAACTCCTGCTATGGCCACATGTCGAACCAAAGTTGGTTCCAAAGTTTCCAAAAGACCTTGTGGTCTCGTTTCCATCAGTGATTGATACTGCACTAACCAGAAGAGACTGTCTCTTCTCATACTCTGAAAAAGAAAGTACATTTGTCAAAGCCTGATCAAATTGGTTTAAATAAGATAAACATGAACTATTTTTAATTGGCTTTACATTTGTGCCTCGTTGCTCTTCGATCTGTTTGATTGTTTCCAGAAGCTCTTTCCTTCGTTTTTCTTGTTGTTCCAATAGATCCAGAAGTATTGCACTTAAAGTCACTCTTTTATCAGCGATGTCGTTCTGAAAATAAAATTAAAAGGAGAGTTTGAAAAAAGATTTAAGGAAAAGTGGAAAGATAGGTTTAGAGTTCACACTCTTTGCCCTATTCCTATTCCCTTTTTTAAAGAATTGCTCTTTGTTTTCACCTGTTTTCAAGAAACTTCCCCTTTTTCTCGTTTTTTCGCTTTAATGTGAACGGAATTTATAGAACCCAATAAGAAATCCCAATTATTTTGGTCTAAAAGGTTATTTTTTTTGGCTGAAAAGTCTACAATTATATTCTTGGTTCGGAATTCATCTTTTGGTTCCAAATTTTGTTGAAAAATCATCTTTTTTTGGCGGAAAATTCAACTGTTTTGTTGAAAATTCAGCTTTTTGGTAGATAAGTCACATTTCTTGGTTAAAAATTTAGCTTTTTTTTATTTAAAATTAAAATCTTCTTTGGTTGAAATATCAAATATTATATTTTTTGCTGAGAATGCATCTTTTTTGGTTGAAAATTCAAGTACTTAGTTAAAAGTTTAACTAATTTCATAAAATATCATTTGTTTGGTAGAGGATTCATCATTTTAGTTTGAAAATTGATCTTTTTTGTTGAAAATTCGTTTTTTTGTAATTAAAAATTAATTTTTTAAACTGAAAATGTAACTATTCCATTTTTTTATTAAAAATTTGTCCTTTTTAGTTGAAAATTCCACTTTCTGGTTGAAAATGAGTCTTTTTTGGTATAAATGTAATCTTCTTCGTAGAAAATTCATCTTTTTTGGTTGAAAATTTAAGTACTTGGATGAAAATAGAACTCCGTTGGTAAAAATTTATCATTTTGGTTGAAAATTGAATCATTTTGTTAAAAATTAAGTTTTTTAACTGAAAATTGAACCGTTCCATTTTTCATTGAAAATTTATCTTTTTTATTTAAAAATTCAACTGTTTTGTTAAAAAGTCAACTGTTTTATTAAAAAGTCATTTGTTTTTTTAAAAAGTCATATTTTTGTTGGAAAATACAACTTTTTTGTTGTATATTCGTCTTTATGGATAGAAAATTCGTCCTTTTGGATTAAAAATCCAACTATTTTGTTGGAAATGCAACGGTTTATGGTTCAACTATTTATTCATTTTTTGAAACTTCTATCATTTGGATGCTAATGATTTAAAAAAAAAAGAATCTTCCTTGGTTAAAAATAACCTTTTTTATTGAATATTCATATTTTCGTGTTGAAAATTCAACTGTTTTATAGTAAATTCGTCTTTTTGGTTTGAAAATTCCACAATTTAGTTGAAAATTCGTCTTTATGGTTCGAAGATTTGTCTTTTTTAGTAGAAATTTAATATTTTTTGGATAAAAATGCGACTGCTTGAATGAAATTTTATCAGTTTTGATTGAGGATTTAACTGTTATGTTGAAAATGCATATTTTTTGGTTGAATTCATCTATTTTTTATTTAAAACCTTGTTCGCTTAAAATATCAACTGCTACAATTTTCGTCGAATATTCATCTTTTTGGTCGAAAGTTGAACTCTTTTGTTAAAAATTCATTTTTATGGTTGAAAATTGAACTTTTTTATTTAAAAATTGAATTTTTTGTTGAAAATTCAACTGTTTTGATCTTTTTGGCTTGAAAATTTAACAATTTGGTTGAAATTTTGTTCTC
Organism: Andricus curvator; assembly: GCA_932195095.1. Classification (NCBI taxonomy): domain Eukaryota; kingdom Metazoa; phylum Arthropoda; class Insecta; order Hymenoptera; family Cynipidae; genus Andricus; species Andricus curvator. The sequence continues at coordinate 4,263 of CAKNYM010044282.1, read as the reverse complement.
TTGAATGAAAAATCTTTCTTGGTTAAAAAGTGCATCTGTTTTCGTAGAAATTGCATTTTTTGGTTAAAAATGAAACTGTTTTGTTAAAAATTTTGTTTTGTTTTTTATTTAAAATCTTTTTTGGTTGAAAGTTGAATTCCATTGTTAAAAATTAAATTTTTTTGTTGAAGATTTGTCTTTTTTTTTAAAAATGTATCTCATCTTTGATGAGAATTCATCTTTTTTGGTAGAAAATTCAAGTACTTGGTTGAAAGTTTAACTCCTCTGTTAAAAATTCATTTTTCTAGTTGAAGATTTATCTTTTGGTTGAAAATATTTCTATTTTCTTGAAAATTATATTTTTTTTTATTGAAAATTAATTTTTTCTAACTGAAAATTTAAGAATTCCATTCTTTCTTGAAAATTTGTATTTTTTTATTCAATAAGTCATCTCTTCAAATATGAATGTCAGTATTCTCTAAAACATTCGACTTTTTAGCTTAAGAACTCAAATATTTTGTTGAAAATTTATCTCTTTTCGTAGAAGATAAATCTTTTTTGGTTGAAAATTCAACTGTTTTGTTAAAAATGCAATATATTTCGATTAGAAATCTAAGGAGTTTAAACTTTAAAGCCCTTCATATTGAATTCATCAATATGGTATCTACATTAATTTTAATTAAAAGAATTTATTCCCCTGTTTGCGTGAAAAATCATCCTATATTGTTTTGAGAGAATTTTGGGCTGTGAACACTATAATTTTTTTTAAATATATTATTTACGAGCTGTTGATTCATTTCCAGCTTTCTTCTTTCGAGTTCGACATTAGTGAGAGCTGCAAGTTGTAACTGGACTAAATTAACTTGCTGAACTATACTCCAGGATCTGGCATCGCTAAGTTCTAGCAAAGCAGTAACAGCAGCTTTCTGTAATGCTTCATCCTTTCTTAAGCTTTCAACAAAATCTTGTCTATTTCGTTCCTGATCTTGCATAATTTGATTGAGGTGGTCATTGTTTTTCACTTCTCTGGAATAAAAATTATTCCGGGTGTAAAAATATTAATATAAACAAAACAGTAAAATATATTTCAACATTTCCCTTACATGCTTAGCAGTGAACGAGCATTATAATCTCTAAACTTAGTATATTCTGCGAGCTTCTTTTCTCTAAACAATTCTTCTTCTAGAAGTTCTTCCATTGAAACTGCAAAAATATATCAAAATTATATCTTAAGGAGTCTTTAGCTCTGAAAAAAATTCCTCTCTAACTCCGCTGGGATTCGAACCCAGGCCTACAGATTGCCCTGGGGTTCGAATCCCAGCGGAGCTAGAGAGGAATTTTTTGGACAGCTAAAAACTATAACCATTTTGTTTGAGACTAGTAGATTAAAATCCGCCATTCCATCGACAAAAAACTATTTTATCTTAATAACCAGATTTTTGAACATAGAAAGTCGATGCTATGTCTGTAAGACTTTAAAAATAAATTTGTTTTTATATTATAATACGCACTGAGGGTGTCTTTTGTGCGAAGCAAAAGTTGTTCTGAACAACTTGCAGTGAGCAATTGCATTTCCTCTCGTTTTTCTTTCTCTACGAGTTCAGCTTGACTCAGTCTTTCTTCTTCACTAGATATCAAGAACTGTTCAATAACAGTATCTGCCTCCTTTTCAGCTGCAATTCAAATGTTTTGATAACAATTTCAGAAAAAAAATAATATAAAAATTAAATACGCTGGAATCTAAAAAATTAGCAGGCCTCGGACTCAATCCATTATTGACACTTTTTTACACTTTTTTTTAACGATGCAACTATTTTGCTACTATTTAGAAAAAATGCTACTATTTTCTCAAATTGCTCGCTATTCCAAATTTCAATTTGCCTTTATTCATATTTTCAAACTTTATCGCTAGATTGGATGAAATAACATATCCGCTATCTAAAAAATTCGAAATTTCAAAAGATCTCACGAGATTTCAGCAGATTCCAAAGGTTTTTTTAAAAAAGATTTAAATTGATTTCACGGATTTTAAAGGATTTCAGAGAATTTGGAATATTTCAAGGGATTTCAAGATATTTCAAGACGTTTCATCTGATTTCAGACAATTTAAAAGTTTTCAAAATTTTTGAAGACATTTCAAGATACAATTTGCACGATTTCAAGAGATTAAAAAAATTGCCCGGGATTTTAAAAGGGTAACAATGGATTTATAAGATTAAAGGGATTTCAAGGAATTTCTAGTAGTTTCTAGAGAATTTTAGGGAGTAAATGAAATGGAATTAAATTTTGAGGGGTATCAAGGAATTTTTACGGATTTCATGGTATTTTATGGGGTCCCAGAGGATTTTAAAGATTTAAATACTTTAAATGAATTTCAAAAGATATTAAAGGTTTTACAATGTAAGGGATTTCAAAAGATTTCTAGGGATTTTACAAGATTAAGGAATTTCAAATGATTTCGTACGATTTCAGAAAATTAACAATATTTCGAAGATTTCAAGAAATTTTTACATTATTTACCAAATTTGAAGGAACTTCAAGAAATTTTACAATATTTGACGGATTCGTAGGATTTAAAATGAAATAAAAAGATTCTATAATATGATTATAAGGATTTTCTGTAGTATTTCAAAGATTTCAAAACTTTTCAGTATTTTAAAAGATTTCAAGGGATTTCAAGGGGCTTTATCAGATTTTATGGAATTTTACATTTCAAAGATTTCATTATTTTTGAAAGATATTACAGATTTCAAGATGTTTTACGGGATTTTACTAGATTTTGTGGAATTGTTAGGAATTTAACAAGATTTAAGAGATTTGATAAATTTCAAGAGATTTCGAAGGATTTTAAAAAGTTTAGGTTTTATTAATTACAATGAATGTAATGAGATTTCAAAATTACTTAAAGTTTTCAAAGAATTTCCTAGGATTTCAGAAATGTTCAAAAGGTTTTTAAAATGTATCCAGGATATCAATGATACTTAAAAGAATTCAAAGGATTCCAACGGATTTCTAGATAAATTTAGGAAATAAATTAAATTAAATGAAATTTCAAGGAACTTCTAGTGATTTTTACGTATTTCATAGCTTTTAGGGTATTTATACAGGGTGTCTACCCTACCTGGAAAACCTGGAAATGTCAGCATTTTTTTTTAAGACAGGGAATTTTTCCAAGAGCGTGCTTAATTTTTCAAAAAATTAAAATATAAAATTGAATAACAATGATTCTTCATTTTTAAAAGTAGATTTATATTAGATACTTTATTTACATTATTCGTAAAATTCTTTTTTTTTTGGTTTGAAATTAATTTTTTAACTGAAAAATTAAATATTCTGTTTTGGTTGAAAATGGATCGTTTTTAGTTGAAAATTTATGTATTTTGTTGAAAATGCATACATCTTGTTAGCAAATTAATCTTCTTGATTGCGAATTTATCTTTTTGCTTAAAATCGACAGGTTGTTTGCAATTTGTTCTCTCTAATAACTGGAAAATCTTTCTTAGTTGAAAATTCAACTCATGTTGAAAAGTTGCCTTTTTGGTTGAATTTAACTGTTCTTAATTAAAAATTCAACTTTTTTGTGGGAATTTCAACTACCACATTTTTCGATCAGAATTCATATTTTTTGGAATGAAAATTTAATTACTTGGTTAAAAGTTAAACTCGTTTGTTAAAAATTAATTTTTTTGGTTGAAGATTCACCATTTTAATTGAAAATTCATCTCTTTGGTCGAAAAATGAGCTATTTTGTTAAAAATTTGTTTTTTCTTTGACTGAAAATTAATTTTTTTCTGAAAATTGAACTATTCCAGTTGAATATTCCATCATTTTAGTTAAAAATTCATCTCTTTGCTTGAACATTAATTTTTTAACTAAAAATGTAACTATTCAATTTTTGGTTGAAAATGTATCTTTTTTAGTTGAAAGTTCAATTATTCTAGTTAATGATTCATCATTTCAGTTGAAAATTCATATTTTTTCTTTAAAATTCAACTATTCCAGATGAAGATTAATCATTTTAGTTGAAAATTGATCACTTTGTTTGAAAATGTAATTATTTGTTGGAAAATTATTATTTTTTGTTTGAAAATGTTTTTTTTTTAAACTGAAAATGTAACTATTCTAATGGAATATTCCATCATTTTAGTTTCAAATACGTGTCTTTGGTTACTGATAATAAGTCACGACCTTGTAGATATGTGTCAAAATAGTCTCCAATGATAGGTCAAAATCAATAAAATTCGTCCAATTTCAATTTAAAATTTGTCGAAACGTTTCGGCTGC